>MU727524.1:158977-192055 GCA_026770625.1 Nicotiana glauca
CTCACGGTCATGCTCGACACCAGTGTATAGATACTCGTTACCATGCCTATACATCATACTCCACATTTAGCGAGTAGCAGTTTAATACCCTAATCCTAATCCCTCAAGCCAAAGTTAGAACAAACACTTACCTCGAAGGTTTACGGCCAACTCAATCCTTAAGCAATGCCTTTCCTTTCGAATTTAGCTCCAATTAAATTGTATCTATACACAATTGATTTAATATCATCATTAATACTCAACAATCCAACCTAAATGCCTAAATAAAATCTTTCCAACATTCTGCCCAAAATTTGCAAAACCTACCCCGGGACCGCTTAGTCAAAACCCGAGGTTCGAACCAAATTAAATTCACCCATACCCCCACGAGTTCAAATATATAATTTGTTTAAAGATTCGACCCCAAAGTGAAGTTGAATCGCCCAAAATCTCCAAAGCCCTAACTTTACCCAAAACCCTTAGTTTCTACTTTGATTTCATGATTTAGGGCTAGGAAACTAGTAATTAGATGAAGAAATTAGGAGTTAACGAAGTTAGGAACACTTACCCAAAGAGCTATGAAGAAGGAGGAGCTTGAAAATCGCCTATGGGGTTTTGGAGAAGAGAGTCCGTGTGAAAAATGGCTAAGTCCCGCTACTGGTTCTGTTTTTCTTTTAAAAAAATCACTGAAGGGTTTTAACCCTATGCGATCGCGAGATAGGGAGTGCGATCGCGGAAAAGGAAAACTGGGAGCTTCGCAATCGCGTGAAGTCTGATGCGAACGCGTAGAGGAAGGTTACTAGGGTCAAGACTCTGGCTTATGCGATCGCGTAGAAGGGGACTACTGGGCTACGCGAACGCGGGAAGGGATCCGCGAACGCGATGTAGGGAATGCCAAAGTAGTTCGATCGCGTGGATGAAGCTGCGATCGCGTAGAACAAAATCTCTGTGCAAAAACTACAAAAAATCTGCCAACTTTTCTAAGTCCAAAACACCCCGATACCTATCCGAAACTCACCCGAGCCCTCGGGGATCCAAACCAAATATGCATACTGACTCGAAAACATCATACGAACTTGCTGGAGCGATCAAATCGCTAAAATAACATCAAAATCAAAGAATCAAACCCCAAAACTCAAAATTTTCATTTCAAAGTTCATAAATCTTAAGTTTAGATATTTAGGTCTGAAACACATCAAACGACGTCCGATTTTGACCAAATTTCACAGATAGAGCTTAACGCATATTTAAGACCTGTACTGGGCATCGAAACCAAAATACGAGCACGATACTTATATTTCTAGCTCATTTTCATTTCTATTTTTCCTTAATAATTTCAGAAAACAATTTAACAGAAAAATTCTTTTACCGAGGTTCTAGACCTCGGATTTCGACTCCGGGCACATGCCCGAGTCCTATATTTTTCTACGGACCTCCCGGTACCATCACATCATTGTTTCGGGTTCGTTTACCTAAAATATTGACCAAAGTCAACTATATTAATAATAATACCAAAATGTTTCAAATTTTCACAGAATTAACATATTTTAACATAAAAACTTTCCGGCTTTGCGCCCGGACTGCGTACGCAAATCGAGGCAATTAAAAATGAGATTTTCAAGGCCTCAGAAGCACGAAAAAGGGAGAAATACGGTGATGACCCTTTGGGTCGTCACATTCTCCACCTCTAAAACAACCGTTCGTCCTCAAACGGACAAAAAAAGAAGTACCTGAGTGAGGAAATAGATGAGGGTAATGGCTCCGCATATCAGACTCGGACTCCCAGGTCGATGCCTCAGGAGGCTGACCTCTCCACTGAACACGCACTGAAGGAAAACTCTTCGACCTCAACTGTCGAACCTGCCTGTCTAGAATAGCTATCGGCTCCTCCTCGTATGACAGATCCTTGTCCAACTGGACGGTGCTGAAATCCAACTCGTGGGTAGGATCGCCGTGATACCTCCGAAGCATAGACATATGAAACACTGGATGCACGGCGGACAAGCTAGGTGGCAAGGCAAGCTTGTAAGCCACCTCTCCCACACGATCAAGAATCTCAAATGGCCCAATGAACCCAGGGCTAAGCTTGCCCCTATTCCCAAATCTCATCGTGCCCTTCATAGGCGATACACGGAGCAATACTCGCTCACCAACCATGAAAGCTACATCTCGAACTTTGCGATCCACATAACTCTTTTGCCGTGATTGAGCCGAACGAAGCATGTCCTGAATGATCTTGCCCTTATCCAAGGTCTCCTGGACTAAATTTGTACCCAACAACCGAGCCTATCTCGGTTCAAACCATCCAACTTGAGACCGACATCGCCTACCATACAATGCCTCATAAGGAGCCATCTGAATGCTGGATTGATAGCTATTGTTGTAGGCGAACTCTGCTAAAGGTAGACGCCGGTCCCAAGAACCTCCAAAATCAATAATACAGGCTCGGAGCATATCCTCCAATATCTGAATAGTCCTCTCGGACTGACCATCTGTCTGAGGATGGAATGTTGTACTCAACTAAACCTGGGTGCCTAACTCCTGCTGAACGGCTTTCCAAAAGTGCGAGGTAAACTGCGTACCCCGATCCGATATGATGGATGTCGGCACACCATGGAGGCGAACAATCTTTCGGATGTAGATCTCAGCTAACCTCTCCAATGAATAGGTGGTGGCAACAGGAATGAAATGTGCTGACTTGGTTAGCCTATCCACAATGACCCAAATAGCATCAAACCTCTTCCGGGTCACCAGAAGTCCAGTAACGAAGTCCATGGTAATCCGCTCCCATTTCCACTCAGGAAGCTCAATCCTCTGGATCACACCACCAGGCCTCTAATGTTCATACTTGACCTGCTGACAATTCAAACATCGAGCCACATATGCAACAATGTCCTTCTTTATCCTACGCCACCAATAATGCTGCCGCAAGTCCTGATACATCTTCGCGGCTCCCGGGTGAATAGAATACCAAGAACTATGGGCCTCCGCTAAGATCAACTCTCGAATACCATCGACATTGGGAACACATACTCGCCCCTGCAACCTCAAAACACAATTAGCATCTAAAGTCACCTTCGTGTCACCTCCACGCTGCACAGTGCCTCTCGGAACACATAAATGATGATCATCAAACTGCCGATCACGGATACGCTCCAATAATGAAGAACGAGCGACAGTGCAAGCTAAAACTCGGCTAGGCTCAGATATGTCCAACCTCACAAACCGATTGGCCAAAGCTTGAATATCCAAAGTAAGCGGTCTCTGGTTGACCGGAACATAAGTAAGGCTACCCATGCTGGCTGACTTCCTACTCAATGCATCCGCCACCACATTGGCTCTCCCCGGGTGGTATAAAATAGTAACATCATAATCTTTTAATAACTCTAACCATCTCCGCTGCCTCAAATTTAACTCTTTCTGCTTGAACAAGTATTGCAGACTCTTGTGATCAGTGTACACCTCACACGTCATACCATATAAGTAATGCCTCCAAATCTTCAACGCATGAACAATGGCTACCAACTCTAGATCATGGACTGGGTAATTCTTCTCGTGAATCTTCAACTGCCTCGAAGCATAAGCAATGACCCTACCATCCTGCATCAATACTACGCAAAACCAATACGGGAAGCATCACAATGAACTGTATAAGGCCCTTCACCTGTGGGCAAAACCAATATCGGTGTTGTAGTCAGAGCTGTCTTGAGTTTTTGAAAGCTCTCCTCACACTCGTCTGACCACCTGGACTGGGCACCCTTCTGGGTCAATCTGGTCATAGGGGCTGCAACGGATGAAAACCCCTCCACGAACCGACATTAGTAACCTGCTAACCCCAAGAAACTCCAAATCTCTGTAGCTGAAACTAGTCAAGGCCAGTTCTTGACTGCCTCTATCTTCTTTTGGGTCTTCCTGAATACCTGCTACTGATACGACATGACCCAGGAATGCGACTGAGCTCAACCAAAACTCGCACTTCAAGAACTTAGCATACAACTGACTATCCTTCAGAGTCTGAAGAACCACTCTGAGGTGTTGCTCGTGCTTCTCCTGACTACGGTAGCACACAAGAATATCATCAATGAAAACTATCACGAACAAGTCCAAATAAGGCCTGAACATTCGGTTCATCAACTCCATAAACGTTGCTGGGGCATTGGTCAACCCAAATGACATGACCAAAAACTCATAATGCTTGTACCGAGTGCGAAATTTTGTCTTAGGGACATCAGACGCCCTAATCCTCAGCTGATGATAGCCCGATCTTAAATCTATCTTGAAAACACATTCACATACTGCAATTGATCAAACAAGTCATCAATCCTCGGTAGTGGATACTTGTTCTTTATCGTCACCTTGTTCAACTTCCGGTAATCAATACACATCCTCATCGATCCATCCTTTTTCTTCATAAATAGAACTAGCACCCCCAAGGAGAAACACTAGGACTGATGAAACCTTTCCCAAGCAAATCCTGCAACTGATCCTTTAGCTCTTTCAGCTCTGGCGGGGCCATACGATACAACGGAATAGAAATAGGTTGAGTGCCTGGGGCCAGATCAATACAAAAGTCAATATCCCTGTCGGGCGGCATACCTGGCAGGTCTGAAGGAAAAACCTCTGGAAACTCCCGAACAATAGGAACTGAATCAATAGAAGGAACTTTCGTGCTGGAATCATGAACATATGCCAAATAATCTAAACACCCCTTCTCGACCATGCGTCGAGATATGAAATAACATTGCGGGTGGCATGTCCTGGGGTCCCTCTCCACCCAATCGGGGCAAGTTCGGTAAAGCCAAAGTCACGGTCTTAGCGTGACAAATCCAAGATCGTATGATACGGGGACAACCAATCCATCCCCAATATATCATCAAAATCCACTATGTCTAGAAGCAATAGATTACCACGGGTCTCAAGGCCCTCAAATACTACTACACAGGAATGATGCACCTGATCGACTATTTTGGAGTCACCCACCGGTATAGATACATAACAGGAATACCCAAAGCACCACTGGGCATAATCAGGTAGGGTGCAAAATAGGACGATGCATACGAATACGTAAACCAAGGGTAAATTAGCACTGAAGTATCTCTAACACAAATCAGAATTGTACCTGTAATGTCTGCACCTGAAGACTCAGCCTCTGGCCTAGCTGCTGGCTGGCCCCTACCTCTGGCGACCTGAACTCCACCTCTAACACCTCTACCTCCACCTCTAACACCTCTGCCACCGCCCCTAGCTGGCTGGGCAGGCTGTGGAACCCCCGGTGCCTGAATCATAACACTAGAACTCTGATGCTGGAAGTTGCCATAAACTCGAGGGCAATATCTGACAATGTGCCTCGGATCACCGCAAGCATGGCAAGACCTCGTCTGATGCGACTGAGCACCCTTCAACCTCGGGCAATGTCTCCTGATGTGACCAAATTCTCCACACTCATAAAACCTACACAAATGTTGCAACTGAGGAAACTGTGGCTGGCCATGTCGACCTGAATGATCACCTCCAGACGAGGTACCGCAGAATCTGCCTGCATGAGGGGGCCTCTTATCTATTTTATGACCGCCTCCCTGTGGCAGTACCGTCTCAACTCTACCGCTCACATCGACAGCCTCCTGAATAATGATCTCACTCACGGCCTGAGCCACTGCACCCTGCTGTCCTGCCACCGCTGGCTGAACCACTGGAAACAAACCCGCTCGAATGACGCTCTCCACAAAGCCCATCAATCTGACCAAAATGTCCTGAAGAACTGGGTTCGCTATGAACCCCTCTAGGACCTGAATTGGGCCCACCGGAGCTGCTGGAACTGGAACCTCCTCCTCAAACTCAACCTGGGGCTCCCTCTAGGGCTGCTGCTCGGGGCTCGGACTGCTGAGCGGTAGATGAAGAAGCGCTTGTTCTTGCCATCTGCGAAAGAATAGAGTAGAAATTCAATCAGTGTTTGAAAAACGGAGACACACTACAAGAAAGAACAAAAGTGAAACGTTTCCTAACTCTGTAGCCTCTGGGGGATAAATACAGACGTCTCCGTACCGATCCCTCAGACTCTACCGAGCTTGTCCGTGAGTTGTGAGACCTATGTAACCTAGTGCTCTGATACCAACTTGTCACGACCCGGATTTTTCACCATCGGGAGTCGTGATGGCGCCTACTGTCGGAGCTAGGCAAGCAAAATAATACAACATTTCTACTATTTTTATTTAAATAATTATAATAATCTGAAATAATAATCAACGCGGAAGACTTATAATACTTACTTAACTGCAAACGGAAATGAGGAAATTTCAAAATACACCTCTACCCAGCATCTGGTGTCACTACTCACGAACTGCTAAGAATTTACTAAACACAACCGTCCGAAAAAAGTATAGTCTGTTTTTCTCGAATACATGAGATAACAGACTGAATAAAAAGATAGAGGAGACGCCAGGTCCCGCGGACGCATGCAAGGCTACCTCGGTGTCTCGCTGAGCGGAATGCCAAAACTCGAACTACTGCTGCTACTGCTGCCCGAAACCTGTATCTACGCAAAAGAGCACAGAGAGTAGAATCAGCACAACCGACCTCATGTGCTGGTAAGTGCCTGGCCTAACCCCGGCAAAGTAGTGACGAGGCTAGACAGGACCTACCACAATTAACCTGTGCAAATATAATATACAAGTGCGAGAAAAAAAACAGTAATAAAATAATACAAAGTAAAGCTGGGAGGGGACATGCTATCGGGGAGTACTAGATGAAAATGGAACAGTAAAAACAATAGCAGATCTACTCCGAGTTTCATGATGCATATGTTTACATTGGACGGTGCGCCACACGATCCCATGATGTATAACATAAGTGGACGGCGCGCCATACGATCCCGTAATGTAGTATATAAGTGGATGGCACGCCATACGATCCCTTCCATATATTACGTGGTAGGCGTACCACTAGCTCCCATTTCTCCGTGCACAATGTCATCGGCATCTCAGGCCAATAACAATAATCAATATAAGTTGTGGTCGGTGTACCACACGATCCCATAATATAATTCATAAGTGATCGGCGTGCCACATGATCCCAATCATAATATCTCGTGCTCGGCATGCCACATGATTCCAATCATAATATCTCGTGGTCGGCGTGCCACACGATCCCAATCATTCAACACAATACATAAAATAATCCCGGCAAGGGAATTCCAGCTATAACCAAACTTATTCAATTTCTACTTAGTATATTTAAATCATGCTCAGTCTCATCAATTACCGGCTCAGTATTTAAAGATTTCCAACAAAATCCTCATAAACAACAATTAAGAATTTGATAATTTAACATTTCAGGACTCACGGTCATGCTCGACACCAGTGTATAGATACTCGTCACCATGCCTATACACCGTACTCCACATTTAGCAAGTAGCAATTTAATACCCTAATCCTAATCCCTCAAGCCAAAGTTAGAACAAACACTTACCTCGAAGGTTTACGGCCAACTCAATCCTTAAGCAATGCCTTTCCTTTCGAATTTAGCTCCAATTCAATCGTATCTATACACAATTGATTTAATATCATCATTAATACTCAACAATCCAACCCAAATGCCTAAATAAAATCTTTCCAACATTCTGCCCAAAATTTGCAAAACCGACCCCGGGCCCGCTTAGTCAAAACCGGAGGTTTGAACCAAATTAAATTCACCCATACCCCCACGAGTTCAAATATATAATTTGTTTTAAGATTTGACCCCAACGTGAGGTTGAATCGCCCAAAATCTCCAAAGCCCCAACTCTACCCAAAACCCTTAGTTTCTACTTTGATTTCATGATTTAGGGCTAGGAAACTAGTAATTAGATAAAGAAATTAGGAGATAACGAAGTTAGGAACACTTACCCAAAGAGTTATGAAGAAGGAGGAGCTTGAAAATGGCCTATGAGGTTTTGGAGAAGAGAGTCCGTGTGAAAAATGGCTAAGTCCCACTACTGGTTCTGTTTTTCTTTTAAAAAAATCACTGAAGGGTTTTAACCCTACGCGATCGCGAGATAGGGAGTGCGATCGCGGAGAAGGAAAACTGGGAGCTTCACGATGGCGTGAAGTATGATGCGAACGCGTAGAGGAAGGTTACTCGGGTCAAAACTCTGGCTTATGCGATCGCGTGAATGAGTATGCGATCGCGTAGAAGGGGACTACTGGGCTACGTGAATGCGGGAAGGGATCCGCGAACGCGATGGAGGGAATGCCAAAGTAGTGTGATCGCGTGGATGAGGCCGCGATCGCGTAGAACAAAATCTCTGTGCAAAAATTGCAGAAAATCTGCCAACTTTTCTAAGTCCAAAACACCCCAATACCTATCCGAAACTCACCCGAGCCCTCGGGGCTCCAAACCAAATATGCACACTGACTCAAAAACATCATACGAACTTGCTGGAGCGATCAAATTGCTAAATAATATCAAAATCAAAGAATCAAACCCCAAAATTCAAAATTTTCATTTCAAAGTTTATAAACCTTAACTTTAGATATTTAGGTCCGAAACACGTCAAACGACGTCCGATTTTGACCAAATTTTACAGATAGCGCTTAACGCATATTTAAGACCTGTACCGGGCATCGGAACCAAAATACGAGCCCGATACCTATATTTCTAGCTCATTTTTATTTTTATTTTTCCTTAATAATTTCAGAAAATAATTTAACAGAAAAATTCTTTTACCGGGATTCTGGACCTCGGATTTCGACTCCGGGCACATACCCGAGTCCCATATTTTTGTACGGACCTCTCGGGACCATCACATCACGGGTCCGGGTCCGTTTACCCAAAATATTGACCAAAGTCAACTATATTAATATTAATACCAAAATTCTTTAAATTTTCTACAAAATTCACATATTTTAACATAAAAACTTTTCGTCTCGCGCCCGGACTGCGCACGCAAATTGAAGCAATTAAAAATGAGGTTTTCAAGGCTTCGGAAGCACGAAAATAGGGAGAAATACGGTGATGACTCTTTGTGTCGTCACAATTTTTTTTTTGGTCCGTTCCAAAAAGAATGAACCCTTTCTAAATTTGTTATCAGTTTAGCTTAAACTTATAACTCTATCCTTAATGAGAAGCTTTTATAATCACACAAATACTCTCGATCCCATTTGGACTTGGTTAGGTCCACAAATTTTAAAAATCTTCATTTTTTTTCTTAAACTTCGTGCCCAGTCAAACAGGTTGGCATAAATTGGAATAGAGGGAGTACTTGTTTTCCAAGAAAATATTTTCTTGAAAAATATTTTCTGTTATTACCAAACAAACCCTATGTTTCAATTAGGAAGATGTTGGAGTTGACGATATGAACTCCTCACTGACCTTAGTGCTCTAATTAAGTTCATCTTATATTATACAATAACAATAACAATGATTACAATAACGATGATGATATCGTGATGTTCTATACATTTTTCAACAAGCATGTCAAAATTTCAAATATAGAAGACATCGCTCCTAAAAAACATGGGACCTAAAGCAAATACATTACTAAAACTTAATTCTAAATCGCTAATGTGAACTTTTTTTATTCCTTATTTTCACCAGGTATGTGAGGATTTAAAGAGACTGTATATTTCTTGGGACAACTTTGATCTATCATGTTCGCTTGCCATAATTGCATCCTATACATTAGTATATATAAAGAACGGTTAAGGGTCTGATTTGCCCTTCTACTATTATAAATAGGTCTTATTTATCTTTCGTTTGAGTTTCTTATCAAAAATATCTCTACTGTTATACTTTAGGTTTTAATTTACCCTTCATCCGTTAAATATGATTAAATATGCCCTACCAGTTTTTTAATGGACACGTGGCAGCATGTTATTGGACCTGACCCAATGATTAAAAAAATTTTAAAGCATTTTTATTAAAAACTGGAAAACAATTGCAAAAATAGAAAAAAAAAATTTTAATAAAATATTTTTATTTTTAAAAAAGTGAAAAAAATATTTTCAACAAAATATTTTTGTTTTTTATTTTTTTTATTTTTTTTTAATTTTTTAAAGCATTTCGTTTTATTTCGTTTTTCAGTTTTTCTAAAAGTAAAAGTATTTTTATTTATTTAAAAAATAAAATGAAGAAAAAAACTTCGAAAAAAGTATCTTCTATGTTAGTTTTTTTCAATGTTAGAAGGAGCGATACTTTTTCTCGAATTTTTTTTCTTCATTTTAATATTTTTTCTATGTTAAAAGTATCTTTAAAACTAATGCATAGAAAAAAAATTAAATGAAGAAAAAAATTTCGGAAAAAGTATCTTTAGCTACTTCTAACATGGAAAAAAACTAACATAGAAGTTACTTTTTTTGAAATTTTTTTCTTCATTTTATTTTTTAAATAAACAAATATACTTTTACTTTTAAAAAAATTAAAAAATAAAATAAAACGAAATGCTTTAAAAAATTTAAAAAAAAAAAAATTCAAAAACAAAAATATTTTGTTGAAAATATTTTTTTTAGTTTTTAAAAAACAGAAATATTTTATTAAAAACATTTTTTTATATTTTTGCAATTATTTTCCAGTTTTTAATAAGGGTCAGGTCCAATGACATGCTGCCACGTGTCCATTAAAAAACTGGTAGGGTATATTTAACCATATTTAACGGATGAAGGATAAATTTAAATCTAAAGTATAACAGTAGGGATATTTTTTATAAGAAACTCAAATGGAAGATAAATAAGGTCTATTTATAATAGTAGAAGGGCAAATCAGACCCTTAACCGTATAAAGAATGACGTCGTAGAACACGATCAAATGATTGACATTGACATTTTATATTCTCTCATTATATATATAGCCGAAAAATTTTATTTTGTGTCTCATACAACTGATACTAGTTGTATGAAATAATTTTTTTGTCTCACAATTTTGTGAACCCAGAAGTGTAAGATTGGGGTCACAAATTTGTGAGATAAAAAAAACTCTCATCCAACTAGTGTCAATTGTACGAGATACAAGATAAAACTTCTTCGTCTAGCCGCGTGCTGACTGTACCTTTTGTCGGAGAGTGATCGTTGTTGACCTGTGAATAGTCTGCTTAATTATAAATCTATGCATTAGAAAAGAAACCCATAGTTTAAAAAGTAGAATTACTAACAATCTTCCCGTTTAATAATGAATCTAAGCATTAGAAAAAAGAAAAACATAAATAATGTAATTGAACCTTGAGAGCCAACAGTAGAGCTTAAGTTATTACCTATATATTCAGCCACAAGAACTTGGACAAGTTTAGTCAGGGAGTACATAGATCGGATTGGTTCGGATTTTACAATTATCAAACCAAATCAATTGTGTCGGGTTATTTAATTTAAAGACCAAACTAATTCAATAAAACTCGGATTTTTCAATCTCGGTTTTTCTCGAGTTTTCTCAGATTTTCGGGTTATTCGGATTTTTTCGGGTTTTCTCGCGATAAAATCTTTGTAGAACAAACATATAACTTGTGCTCAAAATATTTCTTTAATCCTAGTAAAATACAACTATATAAAGTATTTTTCAAGAAAATAATACAAAATATGAGATGTATCATGGCATTTTCCTAAAATATTCAACAATAAAGACAATAAAATTATGTAATATAAATATTGCTAATTAAAAAGCCATAATAAAAATAAACATAATCTAATAGTGCTAAATCATGCTAAAATTTAGTAGACTAATAATGGAGTATTAATTACATGGCTAAACGATCAAGAAAAAATAAAAATAGTTATGCATTTTTATCTAAATCATTGCAAAATAAAAAATAGATATCTAATATTAATGGCTATAAAATTTATTGGAACATTCAAAAGCTCTAGGTCCAATCTTAAATAATATCTTAAAAGACAAAATTATGAATTTTTTTAAAGAAATATTTATAATTTACAACACAATAAATATATTTATATATTAAAAATATCTAAAATTTTTATATATGTAGTGTCGAGTTGGTTTGATTCGGTTTGACTATTTTTTTGTTACAACCAACCAATTATGGTCGGATCCTTTTTTTAAGACCAAACCAAATCAAACCAAACCACAATCGAATTTTTTTCTTGGTTTGACTCGAATTATTGAATTTGTTTTTTCTCGGTTTGACTCGAATTATTGAATTTTTTTTCTCGGTTTGACTCGAATTATCGGATTGGTACAATTTGTTGGTTTCCTTGTACTCACAATTTATTCTCGGACCGAACAAGGTTTAATATACATACTAAATCCCATCTAACTCCTTTCCGTAATTGTTCATTAGTCCCACAATTCACTGATTGAAAAGATACCCAGAGTATACCTGTCACGACCCAGATTTTTTACCATCGGGGGTCGTAATGGTACCTACTAATAGGAGTTAAGCAAGCCAAATTTAATTACTTTTCAATAAACATATATTTCTTTTTAATAATTAACAACATTAAAATAAAAGCAATGGAATTAAAATCACAAGCGGAAGTCTTAAATTTAAATAGCTAAGAAAAATACGGAATTCCAACATGTACCTCTACCCAAGAACTGGAGTCACATACTCACGAACATATGAGAATACTAAATACAAAGTCTGAAAGAAATATAAATCTGTTTATCTCGAAGACAATGAAATGACAGTCTAAAGTAAGGATAGAAAAGACGTCGGGCCTGCGGACGCCTGCAAGGCTACCTCGGTGTCTCGCTGAACTGGAAACCTGCTCCCACACTACTGCTGCTGCTGTCCAAAACCTGGATCTGTGCAAAATAGCACAGAGTATAGCATCAACACAACCAACCCCATGTGCTGGCAAGTGTCCGGTCTAGCCTCGGCGAAGTAGTGACGAGGTTAGGACCAGACCACCAGATAAATCTATGCAGTTCATATATATATATATATATAACGGAAAGAAATACAGGAAGTAAATATTCAATAAAGGAAGGGGGAACATGCGGTGGGGAGACAACAATTACAAATAGGAAGTCTCAATATGAAGGTAGAAGCAGCCAAGAGAATTTACAGCGAACAAAGAAACAAATATTCAAAATAAACACAAATTGTTGCGGCTCGCAATCGGATCCCTATATATATATATATATATATATATATATATATATATATAAATATTGTTGCGGCGTGCAACCCGATTCACAATGTCATTGTTGCGGCGTGCAACTCGATCCATATTATTTAGCATTGTTGCGGCGTGTAACCCGATCCACAAATATCATTGTTGCGGCGTGCAACCCGACCCACAAATATCATTGTTGCGGCATGCAACCCGATATACAAATATCATACCATGCACGACATCACCCTTCGTGCTTTATCACTCTTCCTCACCCAAACAACAATCACAGATAATGGGCAAGAAAGTAAACAAATAATGATATAAATTCCGGCAAGGGAACAATATCAATAAACTCAATATCTCGGCAAGGGAGAAAGTTAATCATACAACAAAATGTCCCGGCAAGGGAATAACCAATAACTCATTCTCTTTTTTTTGTTTCTTACTTTATAATTCACTTTATCATTTGAGCCAACGCTCCAAAGAATCAAATCGTCTCATATACCTTCATAATTCGTATCACAACTCGAGTCAATGCTCCTCGAAGTCAAATGATCATAATGTCTTTCACATGTTCTTTACAACATATAGAAATCTTCAAGTAAGCATGGAAATTACAACAAAATTATGATAATCGCAATATAAGGACTCACGGGCATGCTAGACACCAATGTATAGATACTCGTCATCATGCTTATACACCGTACTCGACAATTAGCAAGTAGCAAACAAGACTCAACTCCTATTCCCTCAAGCTAAGGTTAGACCAAAAACTTACCTCAACTTCCACGGCCAAATCAATCCACAACAATCACTTTCCCTCTCGAATTCGGCTCCAACTCAGTCAAATCTATACAATAATGACTTTATAATATCAATATATACTAAACAAATCAAACCCAATGCCTAAATATAGATTCCCAAGCTTTCTTTCCAAAATTCCAAAAATCGACCCCAGGCCCGCTTGGTTAAAACACGATGGTAATTCATATCACTCATTCCCCCACGAGCCCGAATATATAATTTATTTTTAAATTCGACCCCAAAACGAGGTCTAAACCAAGAAAATGTAGAAAGTCCTAACTCTACCTAATTTCTACCCTAAATTACATGATTTAAGCTTAGGAATTCAATAAATAATGATGGAGAATGAAGAAAACGAATTGGAATTTACTAACCCAAGAGATATTGATGAAAGGAAGCTTCACTGGATGCCTAAGGACCTTGGAGAAGAAGAAACTCGGGTGTTTTTATGAAGAGTCCTCGACTACACTATTTCTGAAATTAATATATAATTGGGCAAAATTTGCCTTTCGCGTTCGCGGAAAGGGAGTCGCGTTCGCGAAGGGTTGACTCAACTAACCATCGCGTTCGCGATGTGAAGGATGCGAACGCGAAGAGAAAAGGCTGGGGGTCCAGCGATTCGTTCTATGCGAAAGCGTGAGAGCTTACACGAACGCGATGAAGGAAGTTGCAAGGCTACGCGTTTGCGAACGGTTGAATGCAAACACGAAGAGGAAAGTTTGGCCAGGTCCCCCAGGGTCAATTAACACTATGCGAACGTGAGGGTAGTACCGCGAACGCAATGAAGGAAAAACCTGAAGCTTCGCGAACGCGGGAAGGGCTTCGCGAACGCGAAGAAGAAAGAACTTGCAACTGCTGAAGCCCAAAAACCTGCAACTTTTCTAAGTCCGAAATCACTCTGAAACACCTCCGGAACACTTTCGAGCCCTCGGGACTCCTAACCGAACACATACCCTAACTCAACAACATCCTACGAACTTAATCGTGCGATCAAATCGCCAAAATAACATAAAAAATAATAAATCAAACCTCAAAATCACTAATTTTTCTTCAAACTTTCAAATTTAGAGTTCTAGGTCCGAAGCAAGACAAACGACGTCCGATTTCAACCAAACTTCACAGAAATATTTTAAATCATATATAAGATCTGTACCGGACGCCGGAACCAAAATACAGGCTCGATACTAATACGTTCTAATCAATTTTTCGTTTCAATTTTTCCTTAATAATTTCAGAAAAATAAGTTTAGTCAAAAATTCATTTCTCGGACTTGGAACCTCGGAATTCGATTCCGGGTATACGCACAAGTCCCATATTCTCTTACGGACCCTCCGGGACCATCAATTCACGGATCCGGATCCGTTTACCCAAAATGTTGACCGAAGTCAAATTTAATCATTTTAGTATCAAAATTTAGCATTTTTCTCACAGAATTCATATTTAAACTTTCCCACCACACGCCCGAATTGGAAGCGACTAAAAATGAGGTTTTGAGGCCTCGGAAGCACAAAATAAGAAAGAAAACATGTGATGAACCTTTGGATCACCGTGCTCCTAGAACGTACTTTGAAGATTGTGAAGATCAATAATATTCATAGTGGATAATTCAAAATTTTACTGTTTCGAATCAGAATAGCAATTGATTTTGTCCAAATCTTGAAGAAAATCCGTCACACGTTCGGTAAAGCCGGAATTCAGATATGGAAAAGTTTCGCACTCTATTATATTTCAAGAATTACACACTATAAATTGACGGCAATCGAAGAAAAAAACGGATACTAGTAGCATTTTACTTGCATTAAACAAGAGAGAGTTCTTCCTCACATTTCATCATACTTCATAAAACATAGTATTAGAAATTAGAAAATATAAAGAAGAACAGAGGAAAAGATAACAACTCCTGGATCTCTACCATCATAATTACGTCATACCATCTAGCATCAAAACAGAGGACTTCCCAATCCCGTGACCACAAACAGAGTGACAAAATAACTACTTCAATATCTTATGCAATTTTAACCTCGATAGTTTTGGGTTTCTTAGGCTCAGGTGGAGGCAGCTTCTGGACGGTCACAGTCAACACCCCATCTTGACAAACAGCAGAAATGGCATCAGTATTCGCATTCTCAGGCAGCGTAAACTTCCTCATCAATTTCCCAATCCTTCTCTCCATTCTGATATACTTGGCCCCTTCTTTCTCTTCTTCTCTCTTCCTTTCTCCGCTTATCAGCAGTACATTATCATCTTCCACCTGCACTTTGATATCTCCAGATTTCAACCCTGGCATGTCCACAACGAAAACGAAGGAATTTGGGTATTCCTTCACGTCCGCTGGAGTTGCAGCCATGGCCTTAGCGTCACGTACAAAATTCCTCGATGGGGCGTTGACGGACTTGTCGGAATCCTCACCGGCGGCGTCCATAAGGTGATGTAGAGTGTGAAAGAGTGGTGCGTCAATTCCCATTAGTCTGAAATCCATTCTCCTCTTCTTGGTTGACTTGGTTCCAATGATCCTGGGATTTTTTTGGATGTGGAATTTTGTGATTCTGAGTATTAGATTTGAATTGCTGGGGATGTTGAGGGAAGATTGGGTGATTAAATAGTGGAAAGAGGGAAGCTTCTGGAGAGAAACAGAAGAGTAAGGTGGCAAGTTTCTAGGAATTTCTGTTCAGACGTTGTCCATCCTCTACATTCGTCTAGAATGTGGTCGAATTACATTACGTTCAAATTGCGAGCATGTAATATATGGTGCTCCTTAGATATTTGACTTGTCCTAACTTTTTAAAAAGCTTGTCCTCGGTCCTTGGATAATAAATAACGATATTTTAGTCCCATCCTTTTGGGCTCTTTTGTATTTTTGTCTTTGAATTTTTTTCTGTTCATTTGTCATGTAAAAATTATTTATATAAAATATTACGTGAAAATTAATTATTTTACAAATATATATAGTAATTAATTAATTATTAATTTATTTATTTATTATAGATTAAATACACTGATCATCAAAATTATCTTTACCTAACAGTATAGATAAATTGAATATTTTTTTGTTTTACCATACAATAAAAGCAACAATTGGGCAGGGATGCCTAAGTTTCAAACAAGGTTTGACGGAAAGTGAAGTGAGACTTAAATTGCAAAAGCTGTTGGAAATTCACATAGATCTTAGGCTATTCTCCTAGGAATTGGATCATTCTGGGGATAAATTATTGTTTCTTACTATCAACCATACAAGTTCAAAAGTTTCTCCTTCGAGCAATGGACCATCCTCCCATATACAATATTTACCGTGAGACAGATATGATAGCGCACGTTGTAGCTACTAGCTATGAGACTGTAGGTGTAACGATCTGACCGGTCGTTTTGAACCCTAGCGTGTCATTCAACAGTCTGAGGCCATGAGCAGCTTCATTTCAAGTATTGTGACTTGTACGTGTGGTCGGAATTGAATTTCAGGAAGTCCAGAGCTGATTTGGAAGGAGAATTCTTGTTTCGGAAGCTTAAAGTTGAAAGAATGAACTAGAATTGAAATTTTGAGTAAACGACCTCGGAATCGGGATCTGAAGGTTCCAGCAGGTTCGTATGATGATTTCGGACTTGGGCGTATGCCCGGTTCGGGTTTTGGATAACTCGGGAGTATTTTGGCGCCTATTGTGGAAGTTAGCATTTTAGAAGAAATTTCATAAGTTTTGGCTTGAAGTGCATTTCAATATTATCGATGTCCGTTTGGGATTCCAAGACTGTGAATAGCTTCGTATGGTGATTCTGGAGTTGGGGGCGCGATCGGAAGTGAATTCGAAAGTCCGTAGGTCATTTTGGAGCCACTTGGCTAAAGATAAAAATTTGAAGGTTTTTGAGAAGTTTGACCGGAGGTGAAATTTTTGATATCGGGGTCGGAATCCAATTACGAAAGTTGAAGTAGGTCCGTAATGTCAAATATGACTTGCGCGCAAAATTTGACGTCAATCGGAACCGTACCTGTTAGAACGGGCCGTCGCCTCGGTGTGATTTGCGCATGTTATTTGTCGCTTGAGAATTTTAAATGTGAAATTTGCCCTTCGTGGCTTGATATAAATTGATAAGAAAATAAAGAGTAAAACTTGAAAATCTTTGATTATTTGTCGAAGGTGTTTACCTGTTTTCCGGGTTCGTGAATTAGAACTGCTATATAAATCCATGATTTCCTCACATTGTTAGTATATTATCAATTGACCTCTAGTAAGTGTCGAAGTTGACCCTCTCGTCTCTACTTCTTCGAGATTAGGCGGGATACTCATTGAGTACACGTTGTTTACGTACTCATACTATACTTCTGTGCATTTTTGTTGCACAGGTATATGTATCTCTAGCAGCCTACTGGGCGTGGCAACGCGAATGATTCTGAGACTAGGTGAGTTGTATTATTCGAGGCGACCCGCATATTGTTTTTATTTTCGGTCCACTGTCTTTTGGACGGATGTTGTATTTTATTCCCTATCAGTAGATGCTCATGCACTTGTGACACCGGGTTCTAGGAGGATTTTGAATTATTCAGTCCTTTATTGACTTAAATGTCCATTTTTTGTAAAATCTTTACTGTTTAATATTCAACGTATAAGAAAAATGATTTTCGTAAATACTAAAACTAGAATCTAATTATGCATTCTTGGTTAGCTTACCTGACGGCGGTGTCCGACGCCACCACGAACCTTAGTAGATTTTGAGCCGTGACAACATGGTATCAAAGCACTAGGTTCCTGGGGTCTCACGAGTCATGAGCAAGTCTAGTAGAATCTCGCGGATCGGTACGGAGACGTCTGTACTTATCCTCGGGAGGCTGCAGGACTGTTAGGTGTACTTCCTTTCTTGATTCCTTATCGTGCGATTTGATTCATGTGAGGCTTATGCCTTTGTTTCTTCCCACTCAATCTTATGCGATGCGAAACGCCTATTATAAATCGAGAATTGAAGAACCGTAATGGTACTACAGATGTGACACGGGATGTTTCTCCCGGTGTAGTTGACTTGATTATTATCGTCACCTTATGGAAGGAAATTCTAATATTTTAGCTCAGTAATGGTACTTCTGAGAGCTCTGAGGTTAGGCACACGTCGCCATGATGCTTATGACTGAATGTTGCGCAGTAGTAATATGATGGTAGGATTTTTTGCCCACGTGTCGGGACAGTGAATGACTTGAAGGGAGGTTAACTCAGTGCATAATCAAGAGATTCAGTGTTTTATGTCTGGGAGGGGAAAGATGATCGAACTAAGGGTGGTCAAATGTGGACTGGTGGAAGTAATAAGACTTGGTAATTGCAAGTGTGGCGGAGTTTCTCCTATAATGGAATACTATTGTCCTAATTGAACGTATTAAGTTTGTCGGTGTTTTGATCTTCTACAATTCGCCTTTGGGGCAAGATATCATGAAATAGTATCGGAGATGCAACTAGAAGATATCACAGGGTGCGGTGGTTTAGGATTGAATCAGTATTTCAAATGTCGACGGTTCGAGAATGATGACCTTCGAAAAAGTTTGGAGTTAGTGGCAAATTGTGGATTCAAGTTCTATGAAGATAAATTTTATTAAGGCAACGACTGAGCAGCAAAAGATGAGAAGGACATGTGGGAAGGGTCAGGCGGAGTTTTAAACTTCTAAAAGTCCAGGCTTAGGGAGCGCAGGCCGAGCAGTTGATTAAAGAAGTGAGTTTTCCCAAAGTGGGAGATCAGCGGAGCTGCATAGGGGCTTGGTAATAAGATGACTATGCGCCTTAAGGAGAGTTTGGAACGATTTGAGAATATTGGTGCTTGGTTATTGGGGTCTACGGATTTAATTTGAAGTAGGGATTCTTGTGCGGCTGGAGATTTAATATAACAGAAATGAGCCGCTTGAATGAAGAAGGATGTAGCATGACTTTGAATTGAAAGGATGTTGTCGCACACTTAAATGATGTCCACGAGGGGTAAATGGACCTGTGCAGCTGGAGAGTGAGCTCAGACTCAGGGAGGGTCATTGATGTCGTAGTGATTGTCCCCTGTGCAGCAAGTGTTGGAAGATGCCGAGGGGAGCCTTCTATAGGTGGATTACCCGAGTGAGCAGGTTAGCAGTCGCGTGGTTGGCGATGCTTTTGTGAAGAGTTTTATTGGTTATGTAGAAAAGAGTTCGATCGTGAGAATGCAGTGGGTGAATCAGAGTATAAAAAAATGGGGCTTTGCGGAAGGAATTCGAGAATTTATGCGGTTGATCGTGCAAGGTTATGTCGATGAAAGCTTGGGAATCTTGGTGAATCCCAGAGTTGTGAAATAATGGCTTCAAGATAAGTGGGAGAGTCCCACCGCTTATGATTGGGTTGCATGGTTAACTACTTGCGAGGTTTCTAGTTATTAGCATATTGATGGGTTATTTCAGCTGCGGGGAAAGACCATAAGTGGTATTCTGAGCAAAGGAATTATTAAAGGTGGGCTATCGTTGGCCTTATTGGCCCATGTTCAGACTTGGAGAAAGATTCAGGATTTTGCCTTGTAAAGATGCGGGTTCCCAGGGAAGTGATTCGGCGGGTTCTTCGCCAAGAGGGTATCCATGTGATGGAAGACTCATGGAGTTGATTATATTTGGGGCCATGTCAGAGCGGGTGGCTCTCAGCAACAGCCCTAGTGGATTCAAAAAGGTCAAGTGGGTGCCTAATAGTTTCGAGCCTATAGGTGCGGTTAAGAACCAAGCTTGGTGGCAGTCTATGAGAAGAGGCACAGAATGTTCTATGATGTTTTGACTTGCGATGTGGCGATTGGGAGGTACAAAATGGTTCATGGGATTTGAGACAGCATGGTCTCGTGATTTAAGGCTACTCGATATGAGTGCAGATGGAGTATGTTATGTGTTAGATGGAGTTAGTATTATCTCTAAGGCAATCCAGGATAAATTGGAAAAAGGTAGATTGATTGGCCATAGTTGAAATAGGCATATTGGTGTTAGTGATCAGTTTCCTTCGGCGTGATCAAGTTATGCAAGTGATTGTGACGGTACGTATCAGGCTTGTCAGCCGCCGTAATTGATATTATTCAGAAGCATTCTACTATTATGGCTTGTTATGTGGAAGCAGATTCTGGAAGGGCTATGGTGGCTTAGACCACTACTTAGTGATTTGCATATTCTACGGTTATGAGAATTTACCTATATGATACTATGGATCTCCTGAAGTGAGTTAAGTGAAAAGTTTTCATATGATAAAGTGTTAACCTATTAGTAGTTTCGGAGTTATAATAATGAAAAAAGCATGTTCTATCGTATATTGGCATGTTGGGTGCAGTGAGTAGTATGGAATTTGAAGTGAAGACCAAAGTTGCAGCTCGGTGTTGTCAAGGATTTCGCGAGCTCTGATGAGCAGGAAAGGAGTATTTGATGATTAAATATTTAAACCAAGTATGAAGATTTGCGATAATGTTGTTAAATTGAGAATATATGCCTGGAGGGCACTCAGTTACTGGGTTGTGGACTCTGGATGAGTACTCCGGTTATGACGGTTGTTCTTGTGTGTTATGAGAAGAGGGAAATTAGTATGGACCTTTGAAAGGTTATTGGCTTAGTTTGATGTGATCAGGATCGACTTGAGGTCGGTGGATGAATTTAAATGTGAATATGGGCTCTATGTCATGCCAGTTGTGTTCATTATAGTAATGCGCTCCTTATGGAGTAGTTAGGGTGTTACTTCGTTGTCAGATATTTCATGTAGTGATACGTTGCACCGTGTGAGTTGTGAGACGGCTTGAGAAATTGTTTATGTGTTGAGGATGCGCGTGGAAATGGCGTATTATGAACAAAATGGCTCTTGAGATTCAGATTGTATATCGCATGTCAGTTGTGCTTGAGTTTTGTAGCTTATAGCGCTATATGTCCTCTCAGGGATAGTATTATGCACTTAGCGTGCTTGTGACCAAATTTGGTATCTTGTTGTAATGAGCAATTTAGCTCGATGTATATCTCCTTATGTGAGTTCTACGTGTGGATCGGTTGGCATGCCGCCATAGGTATGTTATTTGGATCGGGTGGCACGCCGCCATAGTTATGTTTTTTGGATCGGGTTGCGCGCCACAACAGTGTGATGTTCAGTACAGTTCCCCTATCTGTTTATTGTGTTCTGTTTCCTATCTTCTGAAGGAAGCTCTTATTAGCTGTGCACCCGCGTCACATGTATGATTCGCGAGCGGGGTAATTAAAATTCCTTTCAGAGTTCATTTTCTTCCTTTTTGTATCGCATTCTGATTGGTAGCTTATTGGCACATTGTGGCATCATATGAGACTTTTGGTCATGTCGGGATGGCTTATTGCTTGAGCAGTTCATACTGGGTGAGACGCGATTGTTGGATTTATGATCAGTGTAATCTGATTACGTGAAATATATTAAGGAGCACAGATCATTATTTTGTTCAGAATGTGGTAGTGTTTCTTGTCAAAAGTATAGGCTCAATGATTGGTTGGCTCGACAGTTGATTATGAATTTCTGCACATCTCTTCCGTCGTGGTGTTATTGTATGAATTAGAGCAAGACCTATGTTGGTCATGAGGTGCAATGGGAGCCTCAGATTCGTGGAATTTTGATTAATTAATCAGAGAAAGTTATTGTGGTCCTATGAGTAAAGTGGTGCAAGTTGAGAATTCAGCAAAGTTATGCAGTCACGTCGGGGTACAACGTGTAGTTATTGATATGATGAGCGCATGTTGGAAACAGGCCTAGCATTGAGTTCCGAATGTTGGAATTGGACTTTAAGGCATACCTGCTTGAATAAAAGAGAATATCTTCAGAATTGATCGAGCTAATGTGCTCAACTGAGTTGTGGTAGCAAAGGAAGGTGCATGAGAAGTTAAACAACGATTTCAGACCACTCCAGTGTAGTTATCAGCACGTTCGAGGACGAACGTATGTTTAAGTGGGAGAGAATGTAACGACCCAACCAATCGTTTTAAGCCCTAGCACGTCATTCAGCAGTTTGAGGCCATCAACAACTTCATTTAAGGTATTGTGACTTGTACGTGTGGTCGGAATTGAATTTCGGGAAGTCCAGATTTGATTTGGAAGGAGAATTCTTGTTTCGGAAGGTTAAAGTTAAAAGAATGAAATAGGATTGTTATTTTGAGTAAACGACCTCAGAATCGGGATCTGAATGTTCCAGCAGGTTCGTATGATGATTTCGGACTTGGGCGTATGCCGGTTCGGGTTTTGGATAACCCGGGAGTATTTTGGCACCTATTGTGGAAGTTAGCATTTTAGAAGAAATTTCACAAGTTTGGCTTGAAGTGAATTTCAGTATTATCGATGTCTGTTTGGGATTCCGAGACTGTGAATAGCTCCGTATGGTGATTCAGGAGTTGGGGGCGCGATCGGAAGTGAATTCGGAGGTCCGTAGGTCATTTTGTAGCCATTAGGTTAATGATAGAAATTTGAAGGTTTTGAGAAGTTTGACCGGAGGTGGACTTTTTGATATCAGTATTGGAATATGATTCAGAAAGTAGGAGTAGGTCCGTAATGTCAAATATGACTTGTGCACAAATTTTGAGGTCAATCGGACGCTATTTGATGGGTTTAAAAAACGGAAATAGAAGTTTGAAATTTTGAAGTTCATTAAGTTTGGATTGGAGGTCGATTCATGATTTTAGCGTTGTTCGATGCAATTTGAAGCCTCGAGCGGGTCCGTAATGTATTTTGGGATTGGCTGGTATGTTTGGTTGGGGTCCCGGGGGCCTCGGGTGGATTCCAGATGATTAACGGATCAAATTTGAAACTTGGAAGAGGACTGAAGGATCTGGTTGCTGGTATTTTCGCTTCTACGGTGGGCTAGCCGCAGAAACGGAAAGTGAGCCGCAAAAGCGGAATTGGACTAAGGAGAGAAAGGACCGCAAATGCGGTCATGTTTCCGCAGATGCGGGACCGCACCTACGGTAGAGTGGTCGCAGATACGGAATGAGGGGCAGCTGGAGCGGACTGCAAATGCAGTCAATATTTCGCAGAAGCGGGACCGCATCTGTGGAGGTGCTGTTGCAGAAGCGAAAAGGGGGAGGCACAGGGGAGACTGCAGATGTGGCATTGTATCCGCACCTGCGGAACCGCAGAAGCGGTCGTTTGACCCGCAGGTGCGAAAAATGCTAGGGCAGAATGATTGTTTAAAATCGGGATTTTTGCCATTTCCTCACACATTTTCTTGGCTTGGGAAATTTTTGGGGGAGCTTCAAGAGAGGATTTTCGTCATCAACGACAAGGTAATATATCCCCACCTATTATGAGTTAAATACATCAACTATGTGTGGATTTAAGCATGAATTGTGTAGAAAAACTTGGGGTTTTGAGGGAAAAACCTAGAAATTATATTCTTGGAATTTAACCACGATATGGAGTTTGGAATTTAGTAAAAATTATATATTTGAGTTTCTAAGGTCATGGGTAATATTTATCTTCGAAAAATTTCAGATTCCGGGCACGTGAGGCCGAGGGTATTTTGGTCAACTTTTCGATCGGAGTTAGGAATTGCTATAAATTAGATTGTTATGAATAATTGAGCATATATTAATGGATTTGCGTAACCATTGGCTAGTTTTGGAGCGTGGTGCATCAAGTAGAGTCTTCAAAAGTGCGTGGAATGCCGGTTATGGATCTTCGGAGCGAGGTGAGTCTCTTTTCTAACCTTTTAAGAGGAAATTGTCTCCATAGGTAAAATAATTGATTATGTGCTCCTATTTGTGGGGGCTACGTACACACGAGGTGACGAGTGTCCGTGCGTAGCTTCTATTATGCTATTATCCGGGTAGTTAGGACTCAAAAACATGTTATACTTGGATTATTTATGAACTCATTAATAGCTTGGACTGCTTAAATCACATTGAATTAGTAAGTGAATTTCGAAAAGGATTAAACTTCATTTCTTAAAATTTGTTAAAGGAGAATTGGTTTTATTTGGATAAATATTCCCCGATAAGTTCTTAATTGTCTGATTGAGCATGTATTCTTATGTGTACCTGCGTCACATGCATGATTCGCGAGCAGGGTATGTGTTTATTTATGGAACGGGTCAAACGCCTAGGTAAATCAAATAGATGCATCTATGGTTCGGGCGGTTCGACCCTCGGCAGTGCATAGTGTACATTTCTATTGGACCGGGCCGTCGCCTCGGTGTGATTTACACATGTTATTTGTCGCTTGAGAATTTTAAACGTGAAATTTGCCCTTCGTGGCTTGATATAAATTGATAAGATAATAAAGAGTAAACCTTGAAAATCCTTGATTATTTGTTGAAGGTGTTTACCTGTTTTCCGGCTTCGTGAATTAGAACTGCTATATAAATCCATGATTTCCTCACATTGTTAGTATATTGTCAATTGACCTCTAGTAAGTGTCGAAGTTGACCATCTTGTCTCTACTTCTTCGAGAGGCGGAATACTTATTGAGTACACGTTGTTTACGTACTCATACTACACTTCTGTGTATTTTTGTTGCACAGGTATATGTATCTCTAGCAGCCTACTGGGCGTGGCAGCGCGGATGATTCTGGGACTAGGTGAGTTGCATTATTCAAGGTGACCCGCAACTAGTGTAGTCCCTTTCAGCATATTGTTTTTATTTTCGGTCCACTGTCTTTCGGACGGACATTGTATTTTATTCCCTATCAGTAGATGCTCATGCACTTGTGACACCGAGTTCCAGGAGTATTTTGGATTATTCAGTATTCAGTCCTTTATTGACTTAAATGTCCATTTTTTTATAAAATCTTTACTGTTTAATATTCAGCGTATAAGAAAAATAATTTTCGCAAATACTAAAACTGGAATCTAATTATGTATTCTTGGTTGGCTTGCCTGATGGCGGTGTCCGACGCCACTACGACCCTTAGTGAATTTTGGGCCGTGACAGTAGGAGTGGAAAACAGGAGGGCCGGGTCGGATATGGTTCGGGTCGAAAACGGGTAATGAAAAATGGATCAATTATCCGATCCAATCCATATTTAATATGGATAAAAAACGGGTTAACCGACGGATAATATGATATGAATTCTTGCATATGATTACTTTAGGGAGAATTCTTAATCTCCCTAACTTGAGGAACCCCCAATTTGATGTTTTACAAATGTAAAAGTCAGATCCATTGGTTAATCATTGGCTACTCATTTTCTAAATGGATAATATGGTTCCTATCCATATTTGACCCATTTTCAAAAAGTTCACCATTCAACCCATTTTTTAATGGATAATATATATGAATAATTAACTATTTTCTTTTAAATATTTGCCCACCCCTGTGTGGGAGTAATAGCACGTGGGTCTCGCATGAATTAGCTGGGACTGAAGATACTTGTTGGAAATATCCTCTATTATTTAATTTGCTTATTTGCTTTTTGTAAAGACTTTATGGGGACTGAATCATCAAGATTAGTTCCTTTATATAACGAACCTCCTTAATTTTTCGTATTTAAATTGAAGATCCTTTCATTAGCCAAAAAAAAAAAAACATACAATAAGCATAATGAAAGGAGGTTAGCCATGAGTGCAACATGTCAGGACTAATATAATGTCCCAGTGGCGTTAGTTCTTTTCGGAAAATGACAATATATAGCTGCTCTAAAGATAACAACCGAATTTCTTCGAGATTTTCTTTTTTCTTGGACTATTGATGGAAGAAACTAAGGATTCAGGCTCCTTAATTTTAGCCTTTTAGGTATACAATTTTACGTGTCATGATGTTTTTAATTGCACGTAACAATCCGACCGCTCCTATTGAGTTTTTGCGCGCCGTTCAGCAGTTTGAGGCCCTGAGTAGCTTCACTTCAGTTATTATAACTTACATGCGTGGTTAGAATTAAATTTCGGGAAGTTCGGAGTTGATTTGGAAAGAAAAATCTCATTTCAGAAGCTTTAATTTGGAAGAATTAACTAAAGTGTGATTTTTGAGTAAATGACCTCGTATAATGATTTTGGACTTGGGCATATGTCCGGATCAGATTTTAGATGACCCACGAGCGTATCAGCGCCTATTGTGGAAGTTGGCATTTAGGAAGAATTTCAAAATTTTGGATTGAGGTGTATTTCAATGTTATCGATGTTCGTTTGGAATTCCGAGTTTGAGAATAGCTTTATATGGTGATTATAGTATTGGGAGTGCGTCCGAAAGTGGATTTGGAGGTGCGTAAGTCATTTCGGGGTCATTTGGCGAAAGTTAAAAATCTGAAGGTTTTTGAGAAGTTTGACCGGGAGTGGACTTTTTGATATCAGGGTCGGATTTCGATTTTGGAAGTTGGAGAGGTCCGTAATATCGAATGTGACTTGTGTAAAAATTTGAGTTCATTCGGACGTGATTTTGATGGGTTTCGACATCGAGTGTAGAAGTTTGAAATTCTAAAGTTTATTAAGTTTGAATTGAGTGTGATTCATGATTTTTATATTGTTTGATGTTATTTGAAGACTTGAGCAGGTCCGTGTTATGTTATGGGATTGGTTTGTATGATTGGACGGGGTCCCGGAAGCCTCGGGTGTGTTTCAGAGGTGTTTGGGTTGTGTCGCACTCTTATTTGATGTTTCAACGTCGTTTCTTTGGGCATAAAGAGCACTACATTGAGCAAACGATCTTTGATTTGTGATTGGATTGAACCATTAGATCCGTATTGCAATTACGGAGCCATAGCAATAAAAATTGTCAAATTTCAATATCGTATGAGAGAGTTATGCCTGTTTGTTCTTCGCGAACGTAAAGAAGGATTTCTGGGTTGACCGGTCAATGCGAAAAATTTCTCTTCATGAACGCGAAGGTCTCCCGCGAAGGCAATGAAGAAAAATCATCTCGACAATGTTTTAAATCGAGAAATTTAGTATTTCGAGCATATCTTGAGTTCTAGAGCTCCGTTTGAGGTCATTTTTGTGGCATTGTTCTCGTTTCAATAAGGGGGTAAATATCTGACCTTTATTTGATGTTTATCCATGATTATTCTGTTGGTTTCTATTTTTATCCGTGTTTGAATTGTAGAAATGAGATTTTGAGCCCAAAGTTGAAAAATGATAAATCTTTGATTTGAGGGATGATTCATGGACGAAATTGGATGAATTTTGGGATATAGACCATATGAGTTATGGGTAATATTTATTTTCAATAATTTTTGGACTACAGGCATGTGGGCCAGAGGGTTGACTTTATTGACTTTTTGAGCGGAGTTGAGAGTTGTTATAGATTGATTTATTATGAGTATTAGAGTATATTTTTATTGTTTGCACATTGCTTGACTATTTTTGGAGAGACGAACACTAGTTTGAGGTCTTAGAGCGATGTTGTAGCCGGTTATGGAACTTTGGAGCGAGATAAGTCTTCCGTCTAACCCTATGAGGGGAAAATTACCCCTAGGTGTTGTATATTGATGTGTGTTACTTGTTTTGGGGGCTACGTATGTGCGAGGTGATGAGAGTTCGTGCGTAGCTACATTTATGTTATTGTCCGGGTAGGCTTACGTTCACATCATGTTATAGCTGTACTATTTGAGCAGTCTATCGCCTATTAAATTCCTCTGTTTTACATTTCTACTTGAGACCAGGCTTGCTATTATAGAGACTTCACGAGTTCATGATTAGTCACCGAATAATTTTACTCCTCTTACGACATGTTTCCGTGATATATATGTTTCATTGGAAGGTTCTTGTTAAAGTAATTACAACTCACACGTTTATTCGTGGGTGGCGTCAAGGACCCGTCAAAACTTCTTATTCTAATGGGATCGGGCTGTTCGCCTCAACAAGATTATGTATTTCACATCTTATGGTATCAGGCCGCTCTACTCGGCAGGATTTGTGTACCACACTCTCATGGGAGCGGGTCGTTCACCTCGACAGGTTAATAGATACATATATGGTTCGTGTCGTTCGACCCTCAACACTGCACAGTTTAAATATTTATGTTAGATCGGTTCGTACATCTCATCATTTCCTATATCATATCCTCATGGAATCGTGCGTAATATTTGACAAGAAACCAGTGTATCTGTGAGTTTTTCCTAATTTGAATTATGACAATCTATTTGATAAGATCCACTACACCGATATGTGTGCTTCGGTTAAGTAGGGAATTTCTAATGGGAAGCTTGAGTTCATTGTAAAGAGGGGAATTTGTATCACATATTTTATGCTTGTTTATTTTATTTGTTTTCTCTGCCTCATGTTTATTTATCCTTTTACTGTACCTGATATTATCGGACCACTAGTGAGTGTCGATGTCGACCCCTCGTCACAATTCCTCCGGGGTTAGGCTAGATACTTACTGGGTAGACGTGGATTTACGTACTCATACTATACTTTCTGTACATTTTTGTACAGGTACATCTATGTTTAGTGGCCTTGTGAGAGCAGAGGGGTGTATATATGCAGGGACTTAAGTGAGCTGCATTCCATAATGCGATCTGCAACCAACAGAGTATCCTTTATAGTATTTACATTTCTCCTGTCCAATTTATATTCCGGACAGATGTTGTATTTTATTTTATATTCCTAGTTGATGCTCATACACTTGTGACACCAGGTTTTGGGGTGATTATGGGTTGTCCTATGCTAAAATTGTTAAAAATATTATTATTTATTTCGAAAATCCCATCTTTTTCTATTAAGGAAAATATGCTTTCTAAAATATTGAAATGAGAACAAAATTAAGTATTTATTGTTGGCTTGCCTCATAGTGATGTCCGGAGAATCATGATCTTTAATGGATTTTAGGTCGTGACAATATGGTATCAGAGTACTAGGTTCACTTAGGTCTCACGAGTCATGAACGAGTCTAGTAGAGTCGTGCAAATCGGTATGGACACGTCTGTACTTATCTTCGAGAGACCACAAGGCTGTTAGGAGAACTTCCCTTCTTGATTCCTCATCGTGCGAATTGATCCTTTTGAGGCTTGTACCTTTATTTCTTTCCTATTCAATCTTATGCAACGTGAAGCTCTTGTTATGGAGGAATTGTCATGGTACTACAGATATGGTGTAGAATGTTTCTACCTGCGTATTTGGTTAGGCTATTATCATCGTCTTTCGGAGACCGTCCTGTAGTTTCAGCTCAGCATCAGTATTACCTAAGGTTTTGTGATTTGGCATTGATTGCTATGACGATTCGTGCGTTGCTATCACATAGTGTTTGTGTAATGGTAGGATGCTTATATAGGCGTCAAGGCAGTGAATGACCTGAAAGGAGGTTTTACATACCGCATAATTCGGAGATTCAGTATTCTATTTCTGGTAAAGGAAAGGCAAACGAACTAGGAATGTTCAGATTTGGGTTGATAGAGTAAAAAGGTTTTGCATTTTCGAGCGTGGTAGAGTTATCAATTGTGATATGGTGTCATCGTCCTTGTTGAACGCGTTAAGGTTCACTGATGTTATGACCTTCTTCTATTTTCCTTCCGGGGTAGGGTATTGTGAAATGGTGCTTGATATGCGGCTGTCAAAGATAACGGAGTGTAGCAATTTCGGAATCGAATTGATATTTCTAGTATTGATGGCTTGAGAAAGATGATCTTCTAAGAGGCTTAGAGTTGGTAATGTCTCATTTGTCTGGGTGTTGATAGATTCAGATTTGGGGCAACTATTGGGCGACGAAGGACAAGGAAGTACATGCGGAGGTATTTTGCAATGGTTGAATTGCTAGAAGGCCAAGTGTGAAAAGTAGAAATTGAGGAGTTCCTTAAAGGATAGGGTTGAACCAAAGTGGAAGAGTAGCAGAGTAACATATGAGTTCTATGGTAGGATGGTCACACGCCTTGAGGAAAGTCCGGAGCCATTTGGGAAATTCATGGTGGACAACAACTAGGTCCATAGATATTTATTTGGGTGCAACATGACTTCGAGTTTCGAATGTGTTGTTGGACTTTTAGCTGATGCCAATGGGGAAGAAGGAACCTCAGTAAGTCTCAGGGTTATGTAATTGTAGCTTCAAGCTAAGTGGGATAGCCCCAACATTAATGATTGGATCGCGTGGTTGTCTACTTGTGCGGTTTCTAGTATTGGTGGGTTATTACGACTAAGGAAAAAAATCACTAGTAATTTGAGCAAAGGATTTGAGGAATATGTGCTATTTTGGGCTTATCGGTTCATGTTCAGGTTTTGGGAAGACTCAGAGTCTATGCTTCGTATGGATGTGATGCATAAGGAAAGGAATTCAGCCGGTTGCTTCTTGGAGAGGGTGTTCATTGCCTAGGGATTTCGAATCCGTGGTATGGTTAAGTATCGAGCTTTTGTAGTGAAATATAAAAGGGGGTTGGAGTGTTATATGTTATCATCAGTCTGCGGTGTAGCATTAGAGGAATGGGAGAAAATAACTTCGGGTTCATAGAGGAATTTCCAGAACGGGTATACCAACTGAAGATGTGAATATGCACACAAGGAGGGTATGAGATGATTCATGGGTTGTAGATACAGAGTGGTCTCATCAAATAAGGTCACCCAGGATGAGTGTGAATTTGGGTTTGCTATGTTTTAAATGGAGCTATTATTATTCCTAAGGAAAGTCCGGAGTAAATTAGAGGAGGTCAAATAGGTTAACAATGGTTGGATTGGCATGATGGTGGCAATGATAAGTTCCTTCAGCATCTTAAGTTATACATATGATTTGTGGTGGGGTACGTGTAAGGCTTGACGGTCTCCGTAATTGATTTTATATGGGGGCATTCGAGTGTCATGGCCTGTTATGTGTAGATGGATCTGATAACTAGGGATTTTGATGCATTTTATACTCCTTCTTGCTTATGTTTTGATTAGAAATTCATACAAATAGTCTAAAAAGGCTCACAAGTTGTGCTTGATTGCAGGTTTGATCAACAAAGTGACAAGATGTCAAAGATTAGCTCAAAAGGAGTGAAGGTTGCACAAGTACAAAGACAAGACAAAGCTCAGGAAAAATAAGGCCAGCGCGGCCGCACTACATTCTGTACGGTCCACACAGTGAGGTTCAGAGAGCATGACATTCGGGCATAAGGCAATCAGCTGCACTAGGATTTGTGCGGCCCGCACTGAAGGCAATGCGGTCGCACTCGATTTCGTGCGGTCTGCAGTGAGGAGAATCAGAAAGCTGACAATTTCGAGTGTCAAGCCAATGCGGTCCGTGCTCCATTTTATGCAGACCGCACTAGAAGCCTCTGCGGCTGAAGTCCATTCTATGCGGTCCGCAGTGCCTGAGTTCAAAGAGTTAGATTTTCAAGTCTAGAGCCCTAGTGCGGCCGCACACCATTTTGTGCGGTTCGCACTAACCCCGCAGGGGTATTTTTATCCAGATTTTTCAGCTTAATATAAATAGCTTCTTTCCCATTTTTAGGGTATCAGATAGTTTTGTAACATAGCTCCGCTCATGGTTTCAAAGTTTTTAGCCATTTTGGGCAATTTTATGTACTTTTCGTCATTGAATCTTGTATTTATTTTAGTAATTAATTAATATGATTTGTTCTTCATCTATTTCTTGTTTTTCTTCTTTAATTATGAGTAGCTAGACCCATAAGCTAGGGTTGTGGCTCAACCCTAGTGTGGGTAATTGATGGGTCATGTAATTTATGGCTTAATTGACTATGTGTGTTTAATATTTGGGCAAATTTCATGGTTAATTGTTGAATTAGTGGTTGCAAACACTAGTTTGTATTTAGTTGACTTGGGTTCTTCTTGAGAAAGATAGCCCAAATATCCGAAATTGGTCCAACAAGGAAATGGGTGTACTCAATGTGAGCACATGATTTTTTTCCTATATGAATTACTCCCAGAAATTAAAAACAAAATAACTTCTTTCAGTGTTTGCAATTTTGTGGATTTTTGTGACATTTTCTGTTAATTGTTTGCGTGTCTGTTTGCAGTTTGTGTGCATTTTTTATTCATATAATTCATGAAAAATACAAAAAATATATATTACATTTGGCAATTAGGATTTAACTTTGCATTTTAGGATTAATTAATAAATTAGTCATTTTATAAGAAATGAAAAATCACAAAAAAAAAAAAAATAGTTCATTGTTGTACTTTGAATTTTGGTTTGGAATTTTTGGTAATTTTCTTTAATTTGGTATTTAATTAGTTTGTTGTTAATTATTATTTGGAATTAATTAATTTGATAGGATAATCTAGTTTTAAGAGTTAATTTAGGTTTTATTTTTATTTGAAAAGAAAAAAGAAAGAAAAAACAAGAAAAGAAGAAATATTCTTGTTTTGAAAAGAAAATAAAAAGGAAGGAAGAATTAAGCTTGGAATCATTTTTGGGTCAGTATCACTTCAATTGTTAAGCCTAGTTCTTCCCCC
>MU727524.1:192210-202740 GCA_026770625.1 Nicotiana glauca
CCCCCCCCCCCCTTTTGAGATCGTATGCCTAGGCCCAACACTCCAAACCCGGTTCAGCCCCCCACACACCAAATGATATCGTTTCATGCCAGATTGATCTAGGCCATCGAGGTTTTTTTAATCGAACGGTCACGAACACGGGAGTCTTTGGTATAAGAATGTCTGAAGGTCCCCCGCCCCTCAGAACTGCTTCCCTCTCCGTCTCTCACCGGCCATTAGAGACCATTCAACATCACCGTCCTCCGCCGCAAACCGCCAGCTGAAAATCGCCTCCACCGGCGGCAGGTCTTCGATGGCCACCAAATTAACACCACTTGACCTCCTTCCCCTCCTCTTTCCAAATCCATGCCCCGTTTCCTTCAAATCCCACCGAAGCTGTTCGAATAATCAAAACCCTAGTCACCGTCTCCGCCGTGTCTGGCGGTGCAGACCCCAACCAAGTAAAGCCCAAACTGTCTCAAAGCTTATCCACACGCCTATTTCTTGAAAAACCCCAACAAGACCTCCTAGTTCCAAACTGAGAAGACTCGATCCCTAACCTCTTTTTTCTTCTGATTCCATTCAAGGCCTGACTTCGTGTTGAATTATAGTCTATGCTGTTTGATTGTTCTTAATGAGAACAATCAATCGACATTGATTTTAATTCCTGTCGGGGATGTCAGAGTTTGACGAGTTCATCAAAGCTCTGAGCCAATTTTCCACTCTCATTAATACACCTCATGTCGTCAAGGCATCCGGCATATTTGGTATTTTTCCTCCTTTCTCTTATCAATTTTATACACTGTAGTATCTTTTTGTTTTCATTTTGGTTCAGTTTGTATTTATTTCTTTTGTTTCGCTTTGTTTTGGTTGATTATCTTTAATAGCCAAGTTCAAATTCTTAGTTTGATTAGATAAAATTAGTTTAAACCTAAAATCAGAATTGATTGAGTTTACCCTCCAGTTTTGGATTTGTTCTTGTTTCTATGGTTTCATTTAATTATTTTTTTGAGTATTCAAGCCTCTCATAGTCACTATGGTCACCACTGACCTAGTTAAGAGGCCGGTTTATTTGGACTGTGGTCTAACTTAACCCAAGTTAGTAATTGAAGGGTAAATACATGGCACTTTGGGGGTAATTTGAGTAGTTTGAGTAGGGAATCTTTCATAATAGATTTGGAAACTTCTAGTGTAGTTTGGATAACTAACTTGGAAAATAAGTCAATAACTGGAGGGTCTCTGAGCTAATAACAGAATTTAAAAGGGACCTAAAGGGTGAAATAACTTCTAGAAATCTGCCCTACTTACTTGCCTATAAAGGCATTCTTTCTTGCCTTAGAAGATAGAGATTTAAGAGCTGAGAACCCAAAAATACAAAAGTTGGATAGATTTTACTGCTTCATAGAATTTAGACAGAAAAACACACAAAAAAAATCCAGACGGCTTAGTTCTGATACTGTTCCATTGCATTTCTTCAGTAGTCTTGGATCTGTTCAACTCCTGAGGTAGTTTTGCTTCAATTAGTTTGGAAATGGGTTTAATTTTGAGGTTTGAAAGTTGGTTTTTGAATTTCTGATTTCTGAAAATGATATTTGATTCTGGGCTGAAAATGGGTGGAGTTTTGGGTATATTTTAAAGCTAGTTTGGATTTATGGTTGGAAACATTGTTCTGTGGCTGTTTCGAGCTGATTCACTATTTCATTCTTGGCTGATCCCTGCTATTTGCTATTGATAACCTTCCATCTCCTATTTCTATTCATTTTCAGGTACACACTTTGAACTCGATTGTTTCTGAAGTTTTCCTTGAAGAATGGAATGAGAAGCATAAGTTTTAAAGCATAACATTAGTGTTTTTGTTGATTCAGTCATGTCTCTTTTGATTTTCTTACCCGACGATTTATATTGTCTAATTGAGTTCTAGTTTGTATAGAGAAATTTATTACTGTATCTAATTCTAGTTTTAAAACAAAGTTTGCATAACATTGTTGGGTTGAATCAGTAGTTTATGTTCTGTATTTCATCATTGAAATCCTGGGCTGCTATGTAATATTTAAAGCTTTAGGGTGTCAATGGCTGGTATATAGTTGGGATAGAATGATAACATTTACAGGTTGTTTGGATGATAACAAGAAAGTTGTTTTTGCTGTAACGTTTTCCGTTCATGAACTTGTGCTAAAAATGGTCCTAATAGTTTGTTACTGTGTTTAAATTGATATGAGTCACCTTAGTATTCTCTGATGCGCTAGTGTTTGTGAATTTCTTTGTCATAGCACATATTTAGTGAAGCACTTTTAAGCTTTAGAATTTGTCAAACTCTAATTGAATCTGCTAAAAACTTATGTGTTAAATGGTCTAATGATGGGAGAACCTTGTTCAGTGCATTCTGCGCTTCAAAGCTTGTATGTCGCTTGATTATAGACTCGATCTCGAGTCCTAGTGCTCTGCTTCCCCAGGTTTAAGCCTTGGATGGGTTGGGAATAGGGATCCGCTCACATTTCCTCACGTGAAAGCTAATTGGTTGAGCCCAAGGCTCTTTTGCGTTTCTTGTTAATGTTCCTCTTACGTTTTTATTAAAATTAGGCCCAAGCTCCCCTAGTTAAGCAATTAATCCTTCTCTATGCAAGCCCTTTTTAGTTAGCTTGAGTAAAATTCCCTAGATTGGAGGCAAGCCATAGTAGATAATAAATAGCCTATGGCCCTCCGAGATTTTAGTTTAAATACCCTTTAAAATGGAATTGAGGTGAGCCGCGCCAAATAAAATCACAAATGCATGGCCCTCGCTTAGTTATATATTTTAAAAATACTTAGAACTCGAGGCGTGCCATTTAGCAAATTTCCATGACCCTCGCAAAGTTACGACGCGTAGTTGCTTTAGGAGCGTATTTTAATAACATTACTTTCTTAAACTCGGGTGTGCATTTCATGTGACCCAAATTCAAAATATAAAACGTTGAATAAAATGTGTTTAGGATTGCGGGTGCATTTCATGTGACTTTTAAATGACGTTCAATCTTTTCTTAAAATTAATTAAAAGCGGTAAATAATTTAAAATTGCACCATAGGCTAAACATGTACTAAAATCAGATAATTAAGCCAAATATAACAGTTGAGCGACCGTTCTAGAACACAAAACTCGGGAATGCCTAAGACCTTCTCCTGGATTAATAGAATTCTTTACTCGGATTTCTGGTTCGCGGACTATTAAACAGAGTCAATCTTTTCCTCAATTCGGGATTCTAAATCGGTGATTTGGGACACCATAAATCTCCCAAGTGGCGACTCTGAATTTCTTAATAATAATCCCGTTTCGATTGTCCTTTAATTGAAAAAACTCCTTAATGCCCTTTGCAGTGGAAGAAAAAGGAGGTGTGACACTTAAGAGATTGATAGCCCCTATTAAATAGTTAAACCTCGAGAAAGTAATACCCGACTTGAACTCTAGTTGCTTGTGCAAATTTGCATACCCAATTGATTTCGAGAAAGTCAATTTAGAAAAAATCACTCGAACCACCGAGAGGTGTAGAATGGGTAAAATAGTGCAATGGTTATATCATACTCCCCAATTATGTCAATTGTGCCTTAGTCTCAAGTACCCGTCAACTGACCACCTAGGCGGAAGTCACTAGCATAGTGCCCTTTAAACCATTTGCACAACTCATAGCATTAACTCTTAGCGTAGTCTAGTTGCATTTACCATTTGTAGTTTGGCAATAATAGAAGTAAAAAGAAAATCCTAAAAATGATTATAAGTGTAATTTGGAACACATACACAATCCTAAACTAGACAGATACTCGATTCCAATTCTATCTCTCTGCGGATATCGATCCCGACCCAAAATCGAGTAACAGATGCTCCGACCATCTATCGCTACTTAATTAGTAGTGCGGAGTAGGCCGTGATCACTTTTTGGCGCCGTTGTCGGGGAGCTAACGGTTTTGGCTATCTATTTAGTTAGTTTTGTGTATTGTTCTTCTTTCCTTCTTTGTTACTAATTTGTTTGTGTCACTACTTAGGTACCAAAATGGCACTGAACAACGCTAATGACTTTCTTGGAAATGTGATTGCAGGGGAGGAGGTAGATGATGTTGGAGATGATGAGGTGCCTCTTGTACCTCAAGGACAGTGTAGAGGCCGCCATGCCAATGCAAATGAAAACAACAATATTCCAGAGCCTGCTCTGCCACCTCCAAGAATTGCTCCCAGAGTACTTCCGAACCAGGGCTATGCGGGTGCTATTGTCCCACCCCGGATCCAGGCGAAAAATTTTCAGATAACCAATGTGATGTTGACCTTACTTGAGCAATGTGGGTATTTCACAGGCACTGCAAATCAAAATGCTTGCAAACATCTCAAGGGGTTCGTGGATACATGTTGGGGGAGAAAGCAGACGAATGTGTCTGAGGATGCTCTTAAGTTGAGAATCTTCCCATTCTCACTTAGAGGGAAGGCATTGGATTGGCTAGAGCGACATCACAACTTGAGATGAGTTAGTGGATAAGTTTATTGCTAAATTGTTCTCACCGAGGCATATGACGGCACTTCGAGATGAGATATTGGCCTTCAAGCAAGAACCCATGGAACCTTTGCATGAGATTTGGGAGCGGTATAGAATGATGGTGAAAGAATGCCCCAACAATGATATAACCGAGGCTATGATCCAATAAACCTTCTACCGAGACATCAATACAACAAATCAATGCATAGTGAACCAACTTGCCTGGGGAAAGTTTATGAAGCTGTCATATGATGAGGCATGTGATATACTTGATGAGATGGCTGACACTTCTTCTGCATGGCAAAGTAGATCCAATGTGCCTCAAGGTGACCCCACGGTCACTAATTTGCACAAGGAATTACATGATCACGGGCAAGTTATAGCTGAGCTTACAACTACTATGAACCAATTGGAAAAGGCACAATTGCAACAAGTTCAAAATCCTCGCCAAGTGAATGCCATGGAGGGTGTTAATATGCTTGTCAACAAAAAAGGCAAATAAGGCAACAAAACCAAGGGAATTCTAAGCAATTTGATGATGAATGTGATGAGTTTCAAAATGATGGCTATGATGAGAAAAGTGAAGTGGTTCAATACGTAAATAATTATCATGGCCAATGGGGAAACTCTTCCAACCAACAACAACACAGTGGTAATTGGGGGAACAACAACAACAACTGGGGAAGCCCGAACAACAATCAAGGCAACCATGGGAATTGGAATAGTAATAACAACAATTGGGGTGGCAATAACAATCAAGGTGGATGGAACAATAGAAACCAAGGAAACCGGGGGAAAGGCTTTCAAATGCCCCAAATGTACCAACAACCGAACAATCCACCCCTATTTCTATCTCAAGTTCCTAGTTCTTCTGGCAATGATATAGGTAGAATTGAAATGATGTTCGAACAGATGATGAAGAAGAATGCGAATTCTGATGCATAGTTAGCTTCCCACAATGCCTCTATCAGAAACTTGGAGGTGCAATTAGGCCAAATCTCTCAGTCTTTAAATACTCGCCCTAAGGGTGCTCTACCAAGTGATACGGTAGTGAAACCGAAGGGTGGGATCAATCATGTTGTCACACCTCCTTATTTCCACTACACCCGCAAGGGCATAAAGGAGTTTTTTCACTTAAAGGACAATCGGAACGGGATTTATTATTAATATTCAGAGTAGCCACTTGAGAGATTAATGGTATCCCAAGTCACCGGTTGAATCCCAAACCGAGGAAATTATGACTCTGTTAACAGTCTACGAACCAGAACTCTGGGTAAGGAATTCTGTTAACCGGGGAGAAGGTGTTAGGCATTCCCAAGTTCCGTGGTTTTAGCACGGTCGCTCAACTGCCATATTTGGCTTATTTATTTGATTTTAATACATGTTTTAACCTATATGCTTTTAACTTTGATTCGCTTTTATGATTATTATTTTTTACAAGAATTGCAACATTGTAAAAACACGTCTCAAACCACGTCACACCAATGCACCCGTGGTTGTTGACGCATTTCGACTCTGTTAAGATTTGGATTTGGGTCACATAAATATGCACCCGAGTTTAGGAATGTAATATTATTAATAGCGCACCTAAAGAGACTAACGCATTATTATTTTGGGAAAGGCCGTGAAATTCGCTAAACGGCACATCCCGAATTCTATGTATTCTTATTATAGCCATTTATTGAGGGCCCCGCAACTTATATTTTTTGTTCGGCGAGGCTCGTCTCATCACTTTTATTTAAAGGCCAATCCTGAAGTGACTATGATTCTCTATTTTTTGTTGTCTCTAGAATAAAAGAAAAAATCCTAATTACTTTTGCATTGAATTATACTAGGTTAAACTAAGAAATGGACTCTCCCAAATAATGAGTTTGCCTGTATGATTGTAGTCCCAGGCCTCAATACAGCCCAATTACTTGGGCCCAACGTAAGTAGAAGATATGCTCAGGCAGCTGTGGTGCCTTAAGCCTGGTATCGAATCCCAACAGGCACAAACACAACCCAAGAGGCTATGGTGCCAGTATCGAGCCCGCACCACAGCAATAATGAAGCATAATTTGATTCCAAACAATTATTAGCTTAAAAATCTAAACAGTCTACTAATTAACGGGGCCTAAACAACAATACTGAAATGACTAGTTAATATCGCTAAATCAATACTCAGATGACTTATGAATATAGAAATGAAAGGCTGTTATGATGAAAATATTTCACTCGTTTTTAATTGTTAATAAACATGAGGATCACTAATCTCTAAACCAATTCCTACTTCAGCTGTCCTTCTAATTTTACTAGTTAAATAACACAGAACCAAAATCAAACTAACTAAGACCAATAGAGAGTATCCATTATAACCAGTCTACCAATCTATTCGAATTAGATAAACATACTGAATTAACTACGACTCATGCCATTTCAAGGATTCAGTCCAACAGTCCAATGTCATACACCATTTAATTACTAATTACTGACTTTAAAGATGGTCCTAATTATACATATATCTACCATTCATATAATAGAAAACACATAACTAATGTCAACTAGACAACACAGGCAGCCTTCAATTGAACATAGATCCTTGAATATTTCATTTCAACTTCAATGAGCATACATCAAGGCAATTCGAGGTAGTGTACCTGGAATCAGATTGCAAGAAGAAGAAGGAGAAATTAGTGATCAGAGGAGCAAGTAGCAGAAACTTGGAACTCGAACAACAACAATACAACAGATTTCGACTCAGAGATGAATCCACAGCAGCCCAGTAATAGTTCAGTGGCCCAGGGGTGTTTTAAAAACCAAACACAACCAATATAACTAATTCCATCCAGATAAACTCAAAGATGAACCCCAAACTACTTCAATAGATAGTGAATCAACCCAAAATAGTTCAATTATTGCCCAAAATTATTCAAACAAGGCAACAGATCATTCCAGAAGCTTTTAATAACTCGAATTCAGCCAGAAATAAAGACATTCAAATAGGAATTTGGAAAGGATCTAAAGAGGCAATGGAAAAGTGATTTTTTTTTTATTTTTGAAAGTTTCTACTGCTTTTTTTTTATTTTTCTCTTAAGGAAAGCTAAGATCTAAAAGTAGTTTTGAGCTGGAATTTGAATTCTCAGGTCTGCCGGCTTGAGAAGTGTTTTTTGGGGTAAATTTGCGGGCTCCAAAACTTGTGTTTCAAGGCATGAGAATGCCATTTTATAGGCAACTTCAGGGGAGAAGCTTCTAGATTTTTATCACACTTTCCCCTTTTTTATTTCAGATTTTACCCAAATAGTCCTTAGTTTACTGGCTTGTGACCCAAGTTACACCCCTACATTATGAAAATTCTGATTTAACACTCATCTAGAATGTTCTAGAGCTTCCAATTCAGTTATTTGAAGGATTCCATACCCTTGAACTACCCCAATTACCCTTAGCTTATTCTAAAATTTACTAGTCTAACAGTTTAGCCCATTTTTAATACCCAAAATGCCCATGAATACCCCTGAAATACTGAACTAGCCTACCCAAACCCCTTTGCCTGAGTTACAATTTAACTATACCTAATCCTAAGCTAAGTTTATTCAGCTATATCCAAGCAAGACCTAAAATCTAATCAAAGTGAAAATACCCTAGGGAAGCAGTAATATTCTAATAGTCTTGCGCCATTATACTAAACTTATTTCAAACCTACATTAGACCTATTAATGAACTACTCTTGACAACTGAATCAAAGTGAAACGATTAATCAGCTAAAACTAGAATTGAACCTATCAAATTCCATTATTTTAAAGCAACATCAATCCAATCATCAGAAATCTAAACTAAATTAAACACTGAACAGGACTAATTCTTTAGCTAATGACAAATTTATCAGTTAACAGAAATTCGAAAGATAATCCAAATAAAAACAATCTTCAATTATTAAACCTAGAAGATAAAACTGAATTCAAGCCCATTAATGACACCAAGCAAAAAATAGAAAAACAAAAAGAAAAACTCCGAGGAACTCACTGGTATAAGTTTTTGACCCACTCCAATAATATTCGATGACTATTGACAATGAATTCGTCATGAGAGGAATGAGGATGCCACGAGATATGAATTTGAGGCCAAGTGGATGAACTAGGGCTCTGCCGAAATCTTCGATTTGGCATTTGAAGATGCTAATAGTGATTTGATGGATAACATCCATGGATTCGAGATGAGGGGAGTGAGGAGGTCTAGGGGTGTTATTTTGGTGGTATTTGGGCGATATCGCCGCCGTGGATGGCGGAGACGGTGGCAATACTTTCACTTAATCGACGGCCTCCAGTGGGATTCGAAAGAGGATAGTGGCATATTCGTGACGAGGACGTCAAGGCGGTATAGGGGTGTGAATCTGGGAGCCAACGGTGATGGTTGTATATTCGCCGGCGGTGGCGTTGAAGGCGGTGGTGTTACAAGGTGGCTGTACGAGGATGATAGAAATTTTTTTAGGGTTAGGCATATTTTCGGACATGTTTATGTACAATTGACAATTAATTAAGGCCGTTGGATGAGAGGAAATCAATGGCCCAAATGAAACGACGTAAAACGATGTCATTTCAACTAAAAGAAAGGGGTCAGGTCGGGTATTTTGGATTGGGATGTAGCCTGGGGTGGGTTTTAATTGGGCTGGGGGTGTGACTAAAGAGAAATGGCCCAATTAGGGTCTCTTGCTAAGACAGCCCACTCTTAATTACTTTGTTTTCTATTTTTATTTCTTTTATTTATTTTTGTATTTCATTTTTGTATTTATATTTTTCTGATTTTATTAAAATGCAAAATTTAAAATAAGGACCTAATTTATTTTCAAAATGAAACTAATTAATTTCTAAAAATTGATTAACTCCTATTTAACGCAAACTCAAGACAATTTTAACAATTAATAATTAAAAATGCAAAAATGAACTATTTTTGTTATTTTCTTTAAATTTTGTTCTAAAACAACTTAACCACTACATAATCCCAAAATATGAAATTAGATCCTAAATGTAAATGTCATGCGTATTATTTTTTATTTTTTATATGCACAAATAAAATGCAAACAATTAACAAAAAATAACACAAAATTCATGAAAGCGTAAAATAATGAAAGAAAAAATTATTTTGTTTGAATTTTTGGGAATAATTCATATATAGGGCAAAAATCACGTGCTCACAGCTGCCCCTCTTTGCTTGGAAACATGAAGAGTTTTCGGGCAAAGACAAGTGAGCAAATACGAGCGATTTTTGCCCGTTTGAATATTTCGAGTGAATCATTTTTGAAAATCGTCTGACCACACCCTGCTTCAAAGGTTGCCTACATATCCATGGCTAAAAAGGAATCAGGTCAGTGTAGTTCGGGAAAGTTTGGTAGCTGGGACTACCAGGAGCTGTGATTTCACTGCTATTGTTGCTGCTACTGCTTGTTGACCTTCTTATTACACCGTGTTAAAATAAAAAGAAGCTAGCCTAAGCTATGATCTATGAATTACAGAAAGGTCCTATCTATGTCTTCTAACTTGCTCTTGTGTTGCCTTGAACTTGTATTCTTCTGGTGGAATTCTTGCGTTGTTGCCTTGCATTGTGACCAGAGATGTTTTGCCATTCCTCCGAGTGATGCTTGACTGCTGAAGTTTGAAATATGTGCCTCTATTCTCCAGGCGGGCTCCTAATTACTGATACTTGAAAATTATTCCCTTGTTCTTCAGGTGGGCTCCTGACTGCAACAAAATAGACAAACAAAGAATATTTGCTGTCCCATATTGGTGACTGGGCACATCGTGTTATCCAATATAAAAATTAAAAGCTAAAATTTGAATTGCACTTCCCTTATTTTCCAGGTGGGCGTCTGACCGTTGAAGCTTGAAAAGTATTCCCTTGTTCTCCAGGTGAGCTCCTCACTGCAACGCTTGAAAAGTATTTCCTTGTTTTCCAGGTGGCTCCTGACTGCAACAACATAAACAAACAAAGAAAATTTTCTGCCCCAGTTTGGTAACTGGGTACAACATGTTATCAAATATTAAAAATTAAAAGCTAAAATTTGAATTGCACTTCCCTTGTTCTC
>MU727524.1:202887-225571 GCA_026770625.1 Nicotiana glauca
CTTGAAAAGTATTCCCTTGTTCTCCAGGTGGGCTCCTGACTGCAACCAAAAGAAACAAACATAGAAAATTTTCTGCCCCAATTTGGTAACTGGGTACAGCATGCTATCAAATGTTAAAAATTAAAAGTTAAAATTTGAATTGCATTTCCCTTGTTCTCCAGGTGGGCGCCTGACTGCTGAAGCTTGAAAAGTATTCCCTTGTTCTCCAGGTGGGCTCCTAACTGCAACGCTTGAAAAGTATTCCCTTGTTCTCCAGGTGGGCTCCTGACTGCAACAACATAAACAAACAAAGTAAATTTCCTGCCCCAGTTTGGTATCTGGGTACAACATGTTATCAAATATAAAAAATTAAAAGCTAAAATTTGAATTGCACTTACCTTATTATCCAGGTGGGCGCCTGATTTCTGAAGCTTGAAAAGTATTCCCTTATTCTCCAGGTGGGCTCTTTATTGCTGAAATTGAAAAGTATTCCCTTATTCTCCAGGTGGGCTCCTGACTGCAACAAAAATAAATAAATATAGAAAATTTTCTGCCCCAGTTTGGTAACTGGGTACAACATGTTATCAAATGTTAAAAATTAAAAGTTAAAATTTGAATTGCACTTCCCTTGTTCTCCAGGTGGGCGCCTGACTGCTGAAGCTTGAAAAGTATTCCCTTGTTCTCCAGGTGGTCTCCTAACTGCAATGCTTGAAAAGTATTCCCTTGTTCTCCAGGTGGGCTCCTGACTGCAACAACATAAACAAACAAAGAAAATTTTCTGCCCCAGTTTGGTAACTGGGTACAGCATGTTATCAAATATTAAAAATTAAAAGCTAAAATTTGAATTGCACTTCCCTCGTTCTCCAGGTGGGCACCTGATTGCTGAAGCTTGAAAAGTATTCCCTTATTCTCCAGGTGGGCTCCTGATTGCTGAACTTGAAAAGTATTCCCTTGTTCTCCAGGTGGGCTCCTGACTGCAACAAAAATAAACAAACATAGAAAATTTTCTGCCCCAATTTGGTAACTGGGTACAACATGTTATCAAATCTTAAAAATTAAAAGCTAAAATTTGAATTGCACTTCCCTTGTTCTCCAGGTGGGCGTCTGAGTGCTGAAGCTTGAAAAGTATTCCCTTGTTCTCCAGGTGGGCTCCTGATTACTGAAACTTGAAAAGTATTCCCTTGTTTTCCAGGTGGGCTCCTGATTACTGAAACTTGAAAAGTATTCCCTTGTTTTCCAGGTGGGCTCCTGACTACAACAAAAATAAACAAAAAAAATAATTGCCCCAGTTTGGTAACTGGGCAGACTTGTGGGTTGTTACCTAAGCTATCAATACGATGGTGAGAGCAAAACTAAAGACTTGATTGGCATGTACGTCCCTTGTGAGTGAACTATTTAACTAAGATTTTTATCCTAGGAGAAAATTCATCAGACTAGGTTTTAGTTTTATGTTATCTTAGGAGAAAGATTCATCAGACTAAGATGCAGACCTTAGGAGAAGATTCATCAGAGTAGGCTTTCTATTATCTTGTTATCTTAAGAGAAAGTTTCCTCAGACTAAGATTTTGATCCTAGGAGAAAGTTCATCAGACTAGGTTTTCTATCTTAGGAGGAAAAATGTGAAAAGCAATGGAAGCATTTTATGCACACTAGCAAGATAGGCAAGGCCAAAGACTTGAGAAACTTCCCTTGTGTCGGCTTTCCTATTCTTCCTTTTCTTCCTTTCATTTCCTTCCTATTGTTGAACCGACTTTCTTGTGCTGCTTTGTTCATGTTTCAAACAAAGAAAACTTGTGAGTTTAAAATGTGGTGGTTGGTTTGGTGTCCTTGAACTTTGAGGGCGGCTGCCTCTTTGCTTCCCAAGAAGATTGATGTTCACTTGAAGACCTTACTTGTTTCCGGACTAGACCCCTTTCTATGTCATCCTCATCACATAAAATGCCTCCTCCGTTCGGACCCAATACCCTCTATTTGTTGTATTGCATAGATTGGCATCTCCCCTACTTTTATTGCTCCTTCACTCGTCATGATAACTAATTCCCTTCGAAGATCTTGCTTGTCTATTGGACTAACCACTTCCCAGAAAATACCTCTTTTCGTCCAAACCCAATACCCTCTGTCTCTTGCACCTCTCATACCGACATTTTCCAAACCTTTGTGTTTCACATGGTCCCTAAAGCATGTTGATTGTTACCATCTTCAGTGTGCATGTTGCTCTTTCTTGATCTAAACAACCGGCCCTGGCCTTGGGGTCTATCACCTTTTATTTCTGTTTTGCTTGTCACTGGTCTACCATCCTTTTGTCGATCCTACCACAGCCAATATCTTTGATTCATTCACCAAATCCCTTCTATCTTGTTCCATTCTTCATGCATTGATACGTATAAAACCCTGTTCTTGTATTTCACACAAATCCTAAAGTATGTTGATTAGGTCCAACTCATTGGGCCTGCTGTTTCCTCTTGGCTTGACGCCTCAATGTGTTCCCCCAATCCCGTTTTGTGCAATTGGAAAGCTGGTGGCAAATTTTAAAGTCATTTCTCACTTGTTATGACCAGACAGACTCAAGAGGAGGAAGTAAATAGAACAAAAGGAATATAGTAGGAGGACAATGAAAGAGATGGTTCCTAACAAGAAAACTACAAATTAGAAACCTATCGGATGTGGATACCGACTCTAATGACCTTGACATGCATCGTCGGCCTATTCTGTTTAACAAATCTGATGTTCAGCTCTCGTTGTACCTTTTGCCGGGGAAACATGGGCTTCAACGCTCTGCTTGCCCGATCTGATTCACAATCCTTATTCGACTTGTAGTGCCTGAAGGGTTTTCACCATCAAGCTCTCTTACTTTAATTTTCTCTCATCTCACCGTCGACTTATGGTGCCCTTGAAGTTTTTCACCAATAATACTCTCTCATTTTGATTTCTCTCATCTTTTATTCTCGTTTGAGTGATTCATAAACCCTCGTCGGGATAAACCTTGGGGTATCTGCGAAGGATTTCATCAACAAGACTCTCTCATTTTCATCAGTTTTTTTCTTGCACCAGAGTGTTTTCTTCTTGTACCGGAGTTTGCTTCTTGTACCGGAGTGTTTGCCTCTTGTACCGGAGTGTGACCTCTGACACGATTCACCTCTACTTTCTTGACTCGACATTTCCTGAAGACTGATAAGAAGGTTTTTCTTTGGACCATAACGTAGGCTTTTGGATGGGGTTAGAAAGAAGGGTATCAAGGCTCACAAAACAATTCAATGTGGGTTCAGCATTACAACTTTCGGAATCAGACTTCTCACAAGAACCACAACTTTTGCCCCAGTTTCTTTTCGGGGGACTTTTGGGACTTATATTTCGGTATGACTGAACCTCAGAGAGAGGCTGCCTACGTATCCTTTCGGGATCAAGTCAAACGTAGTACAGGCGACTACTTTTGTTGTGGTGATTTTTCCTTTCTTCCACTTTCTTTTCCTTTCTTTTCATTCTTTTCTTTATCTTTTCTTTTCTTTTTTTTCTCCTCTTCTTTTCTTGTTCTTTGTTTTTTCTTTCTTTTCTCTTTTTCCTCTTTTCTTTTCTTTTTTTCTCTTTTTCTCTTCTTTTCATTTCTTTTTGTTTCCCTTTCTTTTTCACTATTTTTCTCCACATACTTTCCCCGCTTGTGCTTACGAGTTTTATTATTGATTTCGAAAGAGGGGTATGTAAGAAAATAACTGAGGCTCAAAGGGGTAACAAAGGATAAAGTGTTTGGATAGCAGAATAAAATGCCTTCGCCATTCCAATCTCAAAAACATGCCATGTACAAATTATGCAGTTAAACAAGCTGAGGAAAACACATATAATTCCTTTTGATTGATTCGCATATTTGCCTTCTGTATCTGTTAATTACCAAGCACCATTAGACAACGATCTCGATACCATGAACGCCCCCCTGTAAACTTGGGCAAACTTGCCTTTGGCTTCAAACCGATGTGGCATGATGCCTTTCAACAATATTTCTTTATGTTCTATCTGCCCCCAGTTTCACTTAATTTGGGCTTGAGTGCTCTCATAATGCCTTTGCTTATTTCCCTCGAACATTGCTTCATTGCTTCATTATTAAACTGACATTTAAAAACCAGGCTGAGAATTATGCGTGCATGTCATGTCACCAGAGCCAGCATGAAAAGAATTCTAAAAGGAGAAGGAAATTCAATAAAATAAACTGGAAATGGTGCGATACAGAGAATTGCATTAAACTGACAGTGAAAGGGTTTAGACAACAAAACAATCAAGCTAGACTAGTTACAATCTTTGAACAAACCTATACAGCACTATACAAGCTACTACGACTAGACGAACAAGGCAAAGTGAAATGATAGAAGGGTTTGAGTCACAAGACAATATCCGGGTTACAACCCTGAAGCAACCCGGACAACAGAAATGACAACGAAATAAACCACCAAAACTCCAAGAGATGGAGCGTCTTCCCAATTACCCATCACAGCGTCTTAGCCACTGAATTTCACGCCAAGATTGCTAGAATTTTCACAAGTCCCCATCAAGTTGTTCTGAGCAAACTGCTTCTGGGTTTATTCTGCCGGCTCATTCCCACCATATGCATCTCATTACGCACAGGAGATGGACTTTGGCCAATGTTTGCTGCATCTGGACTTTGCACGACAATGTCGCCTGCATCAATAAGCTTCTGAATTGCATTCTTCAGATTCCAACATTTCTCTATGTCGTGCCCTAGGGCACCTGAGCAGTATGTGCACTTTTGAGAAAGATCGAACTTCTTTGGAGGAGGGTTCGGTACTTTTATCTGAATCGGCTTCAACATGTCCAGTGTCCTTAACCGTTGGAACAGACTGGCGTATGATTCTCCCAATGAAGTGAATGTTTTCTTCTTCCGTAACCTCTCATCCTTACATGCTGGATTGGGCCAAAAACCAGATCCGAGGCATTTTTGGTAAGCTCGCAAGGGTAGCTGGGTATTTTGAGGAGCTGGGTACTGTGATGGGCGACTTAGGAAGTTCTGTGCACAAGGATAACCACGGGGACGATGTCGAGGCTGGAAGTGTTGATCAAGAAGACCTATCGGACGTCTTTTCTGTTCCTCTTTCTTCCAACCAAGCTTACTGGCACGTTCTGAATGGCTTCCGAACAACTCACAATTTTGCCTGATTTGATTCCTTCTTCTACTAGCTCCCCCATTTTTAACACATCATTGAAGGGTTTTCCCAGGGCCGGGATCAAATGACTGTAGTAGGTGGGTCCCTGGGACTTTAGAAAAAACTTGACCATCTCTTCTTCATTAATCGGAAGACTGACTCGAGCAGCTTGCTCCCTCCATCTGAGCCCAAACTCATTAAAGCTTTCCTCCGGCCTCTTTTCCATTTTAGATAACGAGGAGCGGTCTGATGTAACACTCGATTTACACTGAAAATATCGGACAAAATCCTGAGCCATGTCGCCCAATGTAAGCCACTTATCAACATCTTGATGGGTATGCCAGTCCAAGGCTGCCCCAGTTAGGCTTTCACAGAAATATGCCATTATGTCATCTTTCTCCCCAACAATCCTCATTGCGTTGCAATAGACCCTAAGGTGGGTCACCGGATCTCCACGCCCATCGTACAAGTTAAATTTTGGTACTTTGAACCCTGCGGGCATGCTGCCCTGGCCTTCCACTCTTCGCTTGTCCTTGAAGGTCTGTTCTGTGCTTTCAACTTCCCGGGTACCCCATCTTGCTCTTCTCTTCCCGTAACCCTTTCATTTCTAGCACGAAGCTGCTCATCCCGGAAGCTCTTCTTGTATGAATTGAGGACCTTGCAGGCACCCTCTGGGGTTTGATATTTGGTATTGTGAGCTTTGAGTGGGTATTCATTGCTTAGGATAATGGATATGACAAGAGAGTAATTTCGGGGAGATATAACTAGAGGATGAGTGATTGAGTTATTAGGGTAGTTGGGAAAATTGTGATAAGCGGATGTATCTGGGGAATATGGAGGATCATTTGGCGCTGTGTTTGGAGCTTGGGTAAGGGTAGTATCTAGAAAAATTGGTGGTGGCGGGGGTGGTGCCTTCCTAGTTATCCAGGATTGGTACATGTCTGCTACGTGTTGTCTTAACATCCTCACCTCTTCACCCAACCCATTATCCCGTTCAACCAACTGATGTCGAGCACCGGTATCAACCAACTCAGTTCTATTGTCTTTCGCCATTGCCTTTTGTCCTTGTGTTGCAACGAAGAATTACTGCTTTAAAACCACAAACCAACCACCTTTCTGGAATGACATGACAAAATGAAACCACCACGTTAGCATTAGGGTATTTAATACATTGGTAACAGCTTTTGATCGGTCGCATGCATCATCCTCGCTTTTCCTTATTTCCAATTGCAAACTTTCTCTTCCTTTGTTTTTCTTCTTTTCACTTTCTTTTTCTCTTTTTTGTTTTTTTGTTTTCCTCTTTTCTTTCTTTTTTTCTCTTTCTTTTTTTTTTCTTCCTTCTATTTCATTCCTTTCTTGATTTTCTTTTCTTTCTTGTTTTTCCGCTATTTTCTTTTCTTTTTGCCTTTTGTGGTTTTGCGTCTCTTTTCCTTTTTCCTTTTTTCCTTTGGTTATGGTCGAACCCTACGTAGGTTACCTACGTATTATGACCCCGCATGAATCAGACCGAGCGTAGTTCTTGCAAATAAGTGCTAAATTAAATGCAAGAAATAAAAAAACAATTTTTTTGGGAATGTTTTGAGAATTTTCATTAATAACAACTGCGATTACAAAACTACTAGACTATTTGTTTCTTTTTTTTCAAAAGGAAAGTACAAAACAGACTCAAAAACAGAATACTGACTCGAATAATTTAGGAGTACATCAAAGCTTCAAATCCTGAGGCCCGCGGGGCATCACTCGGCATTGCCGCAAGCCTGCGCAAGACTGTGAAGGCTTCAATGCCATCCGTGGGCTATTTAAAGAAAACTAGCCATGTAATGGCTTATTTTGACTTTTAAAAAAATGACAAGTGGCTATCCTTCAAAAATATTTATTGTAAGAGAACAAAGACTCAGTTTTGCAAATACGGCCTTTCAGCACTTCCGAAAGGGAGATTTTAAGGTTGTGCCCGCAAACCGTTTTGAAATGACTCAGAGTGGTTGTTCTTGTAAAAACAGCCTTCCGGCGCCCTTTTGAAGACATTCGGCTTATTTTTCGACAAGTATGGCGTCACCCGACTTATTGGATAAAAATTATAATTTTGGGATTTTGGCTATTTTTGCAAAAGGGGTGGTTGGACCCGATGAGGGTTGCCTACGTATCTCACATCCGGTGAGAATCAAACCAGAGTAGTTCGGGCGACTAAGCTAACTATTTTTCGAAAACGAAATCCTTTTGACAAATACACTATTTCGGAAAGCATGACTCTTTTTATATTTTCTTTTCAACAAGCTATTTTAAAAATAAAACTTTTTTTTTCTTTTCTTTTATTGTGGACAAATAAAACAAACCATTCTTTTTGTAAGAACAAATTTTCCTTTTTCCCTTTCTTTTGTTTTTTTATTTTCCTCAAAAATTCGGTAGAGTTTCAACTTTAGTTTGACATTGGTCATTTTTCTAAAACAGGTAATTAACTCTCTACACTGCTATTTCTCTCTTTTTTTTCCCAATTTTTCCAAATATTCAAGTCGGTCAGCATGCGAGTCCGAGACAAATAAATTACATGCAACACATAAGATGCATCAGGGTGGTCTTTTTCATGTCCGGTTACCTGTCCTAGACGGACCCAACCCCTGTGTTGAGTCTCCTAAGTGATATGCACGTGATGCAGATAAGTTCTCCTACTAGGGATCCGGCATGGAGTCAAGTTATTCTAAGTTCAAAACCTAGGTATGTGTTCTAGACTGTGTACCCGAGCGCAACTCGAGTCGAGGAGGGGGCTACGTACCGGGAACCAAAAGGCCATCTGGCTTAGTAACTTGTCCGGCCTCTTTCTTATTTCAGGGTATGACACTAACAGAATAGGGAGTCTCAACCAGTAAGCACATCCCCGGAGGTGAGAAGAGAAGGGTTTCGGCACCGTTTATATATAGTTCAGATAATATCAAAGCGGTAAAGCATTTAGCACATTAGGTCCAAACATGTAATAAAGTCAGATAACAGATAAAGCCAAATACAACAATATATCTAAGCTCGAATTCTGAACCCTGAACCGAAGTTCTGGGTCCTTCTCCCCAGCGGAGTCGCTAGAGCTCTCACACCTCCTTTTTCCGTTACTTCCCGTAAAGGGCATAATAAAAGGAGTTTTTCCAATTAAAGGACAATCGAAACATGATTCGTTTATTAAGAGATTCAGAGTCTTTACTTGGGAGATTTATGGTGTCCCAAGTCACCGGTTTGAATCCCGAATCGAGGAAAGGGTTTGACTCTGTATTACAGTCGCGAACCAGATATCTGGGTAAGGAATTCTGTTAACCCGGGAGAAGGGGTTAGGCACTCCTGAGTTCCGTGGTTCTAGCACGGTCGCTCAATTGCTATACTTGGCTAGAATCCGATTTTAATACATGTTAATCTATAGTGCAATTTTAGAATGATTTACCGCTTTTAGTCAATTATTAAGAAAGTGAACGTCGTTTAAAAACATATTTTTGGATCACATCACATGAAATGCACCCGGATCCTCGACACATTCCTATTCAACGTTATAGGATTTGAATTTGGGTCGCATGAAATGAACACCCGTATTTAAGAAGGTAAAATTATTAAAAATGTGCCCAAAGTGGCTAGCGTGTGATTATCTTTGGGGAAGGCCGCAAAATTTGCTAGACGGCCCATTCCGAAATCTAAGTATTTTGATATAAGCATTAATGAAGGCCCCGCATATTTATGCATTTATTTGGCGAGGCTCATCTCATCTTATTATCTAAAGGCCATCTTAGAGCAAGCTATAATTTTCTATTTGATTTGTCTCTAAAGAATCCTAATTAATCAATTTTATCAATTGCTATTATTTAAAGTGATTAAGGAATTTGGCTTCAAGTTCAAGTCCACATTTGAACAAGAGATGGACCTCTTAGTTCAAGCGTGCTACTTAAAGAGAAAGCCCAAATTAACCTCATCTTTAATATTGCCACATTAACCTCATCCTCAATATTCACTTGGGCCCAAATTTGACCTTGGCCCGGTACAACAACGTTGAGATCTGTCATTTTATTGAGGATGACAACGAAAAAGAAAGATTTAAATATGTTTGGTCCAATTGTTGTCGATTAATCCCTCTAACTTTACATCGGATTTGCATTACCCAATCTCCTACAGATTTTCAAAAAGAACAGATAAATGAACGAATGTATGAATAATTGACTACTATGATTGGCACTCAAATTGCACCACAAATCCACTCATTGTGGTGCTTCTTTAAATCAAATAGAAACAGTAACTGGATTCAATGAAATGCCTCATGGCTAACAAATTTGAACCCTGAAGCAATCTAAGTTCAGTCCTTGACTTAATATAATCAACTCGCAGGATTATGGTTATTACACTTAATACTTACACAAGTTCAACCTGTTTCAATATAGCTAGGATCTACTGCCTATCATACGTTGAATGACCCTGAACTATTCTAAAATTATGCTAATAAATAGTTGTAGTAATGCGACTAAGATAGAAAACCTTTTATACAGTCCAATTATAACAGTCTAGTTCCAATCTGCCGAGTTCTAAATATTGTTACACGAGCTAATATGAGAGCTGATACATTCACAAGCAAAACATCTTAAGCATCTATGAACAAACAGGCATTTCGAGCCCTTAAACCAACCTAGTATTTCCAATCAGAATTGTAGCTACAATTTGTCTTAGCTCTTAAGCTATGGAGGATCAAGTAGGTACCTGGCAGCGAAAATACAAAACAAGAGAAGGAGGTCAGCTCAGCAACGACAACAAACCAAATTCAGCAAGCAATAATAATTGGGAATCAATCCAAAAATAGCTCCAAAACAGCCCATGAATAATCAGAGATGAATAAAACCAGTAGATAGCCAAATAAACTCGTTTAAACCCAAATCCAAACTTGAAATTAAACTAGAAAAGTTTGTGAAGTTTCCAACAACCAAAAACAAATCAAAATAGTTGAAATAAGTCCAAAACAACTTGAAATTGAACCCATGGGCATTAGAGGCTCGGATTCATAATTGGAATTGCAGAAACTTCAATGTAACAGTGTATTTTTTTGAGTTGTTGGAGGTTTTCTATTATTTTTTTTTTGTTTTTTGAATGTTGAATTTCAAAATCAAATCTGAAAACTAGAGAGCTTTTTGGGGGGAGTTTTTTGAAGATCCCAAAACTTCCTTCCCAAGGCATGAGAATGCCCTTTATATAAGCCTAGAGTGAGGGAACTTCAGACTTTCTTTGTTTTTACTTCAGTCCCTCTTTCATTTCATTTTAGTCCCTTATTTTAAAACTTGTTACCCAAGTAACTACCTCTATTTTGCTGAAATGTATACTAAAGTCCCATTCTAGAAGGCCCTAGGGTGTTCTTCTACCTATACAATACCTATACTACCCTTGTTTTTGTTTTAAAATTACTGTTCTTGATAAACTAAGCCATTTCCCATGCCCAAACTACCCTTATTTGCCCCCTGAAATTACTAACCAATCAAGCCCCTTTTGCCTTAGTTAAACTTCAACTATGGTTGACTAAAATAATCTAACCTATTCAGCTATAACCAAAGTAATTCCCAAAACTCTAATATTGAATCCAACTGATACTAATTGAAACTGAAAGTGAGTCAACACTAAACTAATTATACTAAGAAATCAAAGAACAAAAAAACTATCACTTGAGTTAACTAATCAATTGCAATAAATAATTATGAATTGATTAACTAACATAGAATCAGAATGGATTAAAATGATGACTAAGAACAGTATTGCCAAGAGAACCTTAGCGAATTAACAAAACTCGATTAAACCCTGAGCATGGCATTCAAAATAAAGCAGAAATGAACTAATTAACACCCCAAATGCATTCAATTAGCAAGTTTAAACAAAACTAAACTAGAAGTTAAACCTATGACCATAGTAGAATGAAATCAAAACTAGAGGAAACTTTATTAATTTCGGATTAAAGCTTACTAATCAACTAAGATAATATCAAAAGGAAAAGGAAGAGGGAAACATACAGAGGAGCTCACTAATGAAAATTCCCAAACCGGTCAATTTCCAGACTTGAATTTAGTCCACTTCCGGTGATACTTGAGCATCATTTCCGTTGAATTCTTCATGAAGGAGACGAGGTGGGTTGCATAATGTCCATTTAGCAAAGTTTGGGAGATTAGGAGTTGTGTCCGAAAATTCGATTTAAGATTCAAGGTGCTCCGGGCAGATTCGAAGAAAAATAGTCATGGATTTGGATAGGGGAAGGGGAGAGTGACCTAGGGTGTTAATTTGGGTGAGTTAGGAAAAAGTGTTGTCCTGGCTGGAAAAACTTTACAAGAACATTCGAGGCCTTAGGACAAGATTCGAGGGAAACCATTAGTGGATTTGAAAAGAGGGGAAGGAGAGGAGCATATGGTGTTAATTTGGGCGAGTTTGGGCAACTGCCGCCGCCGTGGGCGATTTCCGGCGGCGGAGCCGGCGAAAGAGGAAGGGGTATGAGGAAGAGGACCTCTGTCCCTAGGGTTTCTAATGTTCTTGAGACAGTTTTATTTAAACCTAATCTTGATCAAGGGCCGTCGGATGAAGGTAAATAAATGGCCAAGATCACTTTGTCACTTAGCTCAAAACGACATCGTACTGCCTCAATACTACGTCGTTTAGTTTGTTTGGAAGACAGAAATGCTTGGACCAGACTTGGGCCGGAATTGGGCTGAAACTGGGTGGGTTCGGTAGGGTATTGTTTGGGCTGGGCAAGATTTAATTAACAAAAGGCCCAATTTCGGGCATTACTTAGGCAACCCTTTTTTTTGTTGTAACAACCCACTTCTTTTTATTTATTTAATTCTTTTATTCATTTTTTGTATTTCATTTTGTATTTTCCCTGATTTTATAAAAATGCAAAAATTAAAATGAAACTTAATTTATTTCCAAAATTAAGCTAATTAATCCTAAAATTGTTTAAAATCTATTCCGTGACAAATTAAACAATTAACAATTAAAAATGCAACAGTGGACTATTTTTGTTATTTTCTTTATATTTTATTCTAAAAATAACTTAACCCCTAATTGATCCTAAAATACGAAATTAAATCCTAAATGCAAATGCCAAATGTATTTTTATATATTTTATATGAATTAAAATGCACAAATAAAAATGCAGAAAATGTCACAAAATCTACAAAAATGCAAAATAATAAAAGAAATTATTTTGTTTGAATTTTTGGGAATAATTCATATATAGGGCAAAAATCACGTGCTCACACATGTTATGGCAGTTACAACAAGAAGTGGGATAGGCGGTGATGTGAATGTCTCTAAGCAAAAGCAAGTTTTGGGTGATGATGTTGAGTTGCAAGATGATGAAGTCCCGTTGTTAGTTGAAGATGTGGTTGATGAAAATGTTAACAATAAAGTGAGGATTGATATTCAATATGTCGAGATGGAAACTCAAAATGATGTGAACCCGTCTAGGGAACACATAATAGACATGCGGAGCCGGTTGGGCCAAAAGCCAAGGCTCCTTTGCCAAGGCCACCTCCACCTTATCCTCAAAGGCTCGCGAAGAAAAAGAATGAGAATCAATTTAAAAAGTTTATTGACATGATGAAAAGCTTATCTATTAATGTGCCTTTGGTGGAGGCACTTGAACAAATGTCGGGCTATGCAAAATTCATGAAGGACTTGGTCACAAAGAAGCGTTCTATGGATTATGAAACTATAAAGATGACTCACCAAGTTAGTGCTATAGTGCATTCAATGGCCCCGAAGCTTGAAGATCCCGGTGATTTCACCATTCCTTACACCATTGGGAGTGTGGAATTTGCCAAGGCTCTATGTGATTTGGGAGCTAGTATCAATTTGATGCCCTACTAAGTTTTCAAAACATTGGGTATTAGGTAACCTAGGCCGACTTCCATGAAGTTACAAATGGCGAATAGATAGATGAAGAGACCATTGGGTATTATTGATGATGTGTGTCCGGGTGGACTAATTTATCTTACCAGCTGATTTTGTGATCTTGGATTGCGAGGTAGACTACGAAGTTCCTATCATATTAGGAAGATCTTTCCTAGCTACAGGGAAGGCATTGGTAGATGTGGAAGAAGGGGAACTCACCTTCCGGGTGGGTGATAAAAAAGTGGTCTTTCATGTGTGCAAGTCTATAAAGCATCCCAACAGTACCGAGGTGTACTCTTTTGTTGACCTCGTCATAGCAATGATAATTGATGACACCTGTGCAATGATCAATGTGAGGATCCATTGGATGTTATCTTGTTGAATCTTAATGTCAATGAGGATGCAAGCTGAGTGGAGTGCGTGAATGCTTTACATGGAATGGGCTCTTATTCTTATGAGCCTAGGAAATTATCTTTGGATCTCGAAAATAGAAAGACTCCACCAACTAAACCTTCAATTGAAGAGCCTCCGATGTTAGAGTTGAAACCACTTCCTCCACACCTCAGGTCTGAGTTCTTAGGCTCAAATTCTACTTTGCCAGCTATTCTTTCTTCTTGCCTTACTAACATGCAGGTTGATGCTACATTGGCGGTGCTTCAAAAGCGGAAAAAGGCAATTGGATGGACTTTAGCTAATATTCGGGGAACAAGCCCCGCATTCTGTATGCACAAGATTATTCTGGAAGATGATGCAAAGCCTTCCTTGGAGCACCAAAGGAGGTTGAATGAGGCAATACAAGAAGTTATGAAAAATGAGGTGATCAAGTGGTTAGATGCCGGGGTTGTATACCCCATCTCTGATAGCTCTTGGACTTCATCGGTGCAATGTGTACCGAAGAAGGGTGGCATGACCATGGTTACAAATTCTCAAAATGAGTTGATTCCTACAAGAACCGTCATAGGTTGGAGGGTTTGCATGGACTACCACAAGTTGAATAAAGTGACCCGCAAGGATTATTTTCCTTTGCCATTTCTGGATCAAATGTTGGACCGACTTGCTGGGCGTGCCTTCTATTGCTTCTTTGATGGGTATTCTAGGTACACCTTAATCTTGATTGCTCCGGAAGATCAGGAGAAGACCACATTCACTTGTCCATATGACACTTTTTCCTTCTCTAGGATGCCTTTTGGGTTATGTAATGCACCGGCTATATTTTAGCGGTGTATGATGGCCATTTTCACTGATACGGTGGAAGACATTTTGGAGGTGTTCATGGATGATTTTAGTGTTGTGGGGGACTCATTTGATGAATGCTTAAAGAATCTTGATAGGGTGTTGGCCATTTTATGGTGGAAGATGGAATAGTTCTTGGGCATAAAATTTCAAAGCATGGCCTTGAGGTAGATAAAGAAAAGATAGATGTGATTTTAAGGCTCCCTCCCCCTACATCCGTCAAAGGTAGTTAATCCCTTGTACAAGTTGTTGGAAAAAGATGCTAAGTCAGGGTTTGATGAAAAGTGTATGCAAACCTTCGAACTTCTCTAACATAAGTTGACCACCACTCCTATCATTACCGGGCCTAATTGGAGCTTGCCCTTTGAGCTCATGTGTGATGCGACCGATGTTGCGGTTGGGGCAATTTTGGGTTAAAGAGTGAACAAAATATTTCATCCGGTGTACTATGCGAGCAAGACAATGAATGATGCTCAAGTGATCTACACAGTGACCAGAAGGAACTTTTAGCTATAGTGTTTGCAATGGAAAAATTTCGGCTGTATCTTTTGGGTGCTAAGGTTATTATTCATACCGAGCACGCTGCACTCCGGTACTTGATGACGAAGAAGGATTCCAAAGCTAGACTGATATGATGGGTCTTGTTACTTCAAGAGTTAGATTTGGAGATTGTGGACCAGAAGGGTAGTGAGAACCAAGTGACGGACCACTTGTCCCGCTTGGAGGAGGAGGCAAGGCCTTGTGATGGCCTAAAGATCAATGATTCATTTCCTGACGAACAACTTCTTTAGGTGTTGATGAATGATATGACATGGTTTGTCGATGTTACTAATTTCCTTGTGACTGGTATAATCCTATGTGAGCTCTCTTCTAACCAAAGGAAGAAGCTCAAGCGGGATAGTTTGGATTTCTATTTGGACGAGCCATACTTGTTTAATATTTGCACAGATGGTGTGATTCGAAGGTGTGTAACGGAGGAGGAGCAATTTAGTATTTTGGAGGCTTGTCATTCCTCTCCCTATGGTGGCCATCATGGCGGCGCGAGGACAACTTCTAAAGTTCTTAGTTGTGGGTTTTATTGGCCAACTTTGTTCAAAGTTGCGGGTGATTTTGTGAAGAGATGCAACGAATGCCAAAGAGCAGGTGGAATTTCGAAGAAAGATGAGATGCCTCTCAATACCATCCTTGAGGTTGATATTTTTGATGTATGGGGCATTGATTTCATGGGACCATTTGTTAGCTCTTGTGGGAACACTTACATTCTTGTGGAAGTTGACTATGTTTCAAAGTGGGTTGAAGCCGTGGCTTTGCCTAACAATGAGGTCCAGAGTGTTGTTGCATTTCTCAAGAAAAGAATTTTTACAAGGTTTGGTACTCCTCGTGCAATCATAACTGATGGGGGGTCTCATTTTTGCAATAGAACTTTCAACACTTTGCTTTCAAAGTATGGTGTCAATCACAAAGTCTCTACTCCTTATCATCCTCAAGTAAGTGGTCAAGTTGAAGTCTCCAACAGGGAAATCAAAAGCATATTGTCAAATAAGGTCAATGCCAATAGGAATGATTGGTCAAAGAAGTTGGATGACGCTCTATGGGCTTATATGACTGCTTACAAGACTCTGATTGGTATGTCTCCGTATCGGTTGGTATTTGGGAAAGCTTGCCATCTACCGGTTGAGTTAGAGCACAAGGCCATGTGGGCTTTGAGGAAGCTAAATCTTGAGTGGGATGTTGCAGCCAATCTTCGTGTGGAGTAGCTCAATGAACTTGATGAATTCTGATTACATGCCTACTCCAGTTTATCCTTGTACAAGGACAAGATGAAGTGCCTTCATGATAAATATGCTCGTGTAAAATAGTTCAAAGTAGGTGAGTTGGTTCTCTTGTTCAACTCCCGGTTACGTCTGTTTTAGGGAAAGCTCAAGTCAAAATAAAGTGGACCTTTTGATGTGGTGTGTGTGACCCCATTTTGTTCTCTTGATTTAAAGAACAAAAATGGTGAAGTTTTCAGAGTTAATGGGCACCAGGTCAAGCATTATCTTGGAAAAATTGATGATAGCCATGTGGTGGAACTTCTTCATTTCAAATAATATGATGGTAACCTGCACCGTGCCGCGATGTTAAATCAGGCACTTCTTGGGAGGCAACCCATGTGTTTTTCTTCTTATTTTTATTTTGATTTTCATTGTAGAGTAGGATTGATTTTTGGGCTAACTGGTTGTAAGTTCGTAACTATACCACTTTTGATGCCTTCCGTAATCCTTTCTCGCAGCTTGATGATGTCAGAAAATATATGATTCTCGATCAGCATCAGTATTTCATAGTATTGCGGGTCCTGAGTGTGGATGAAAAACTTGTTCATTTGTTCTTCCTCTAAAGCAGGTCTGACCTTAGAAACTTCTGATATCCAGTGAGCGGCATACTCGCAGAATGTGTCCGTGGGCTTCTTCTTTAGGTTCTGAATGTAGAACACATTTGGTGCATTTTCTGTATTGAATCTGAATCTTTCCATAAAGTCGAATACCATACTCACCCAGTTTGACCATTTCTTCGGGTCTTGGATGATGTACCAAGACAGAGCATCTCCTTTCAGACTCCTCATGAAAAGTTTCATGCGGATCCTCTCGTCTTTCCCTACTCCGACCAACTTGTCACAGTATGTTCTCAAATGAAATCTCGGATCCCTTGTACCATCAAACATCTCAAAGTTAGGAGGTTTGTACCCCTCGAGCAGTTCGACATCGGGTTGTATGCAAATATCTTCATAGTTCAACCCTTCAATCCCCTTACTTCCTTCGACACCCTGAATTCGGCTAGTCAGTTTCTTAAGCTCTTTAGCCAGATTCCTGATGAGTGAGTCTTTATCATCAGACTCGGGTGTTCTTGAAATGGGTTGGGTGGAGTGTGGCATGATTTCTACATAGAAGGGGGTGTTATGATGAGTGTGGAAGTGGTTATTTGTGGAGTTCAAAGGTTTTGGGATGACCAGTGGAGTACTATTGGAAGTATGGCAAGTATTGCAGTGGTGGTGAGGACCGGGATGGTTTTTTGGTTTGGGTATATTTTGTGGAGGTGTGGGGTTGACATTTGGGATAGTGAGGGAAAATGACAGATTTGCCAAGTTCCGAACATGGTCAAGTTCTTCTTGAAATTTCCACAACTTTTGCTCGAGTTGGGACGCATTTTCTTTGGAAACCTGAGTACTATGAGTGACCTCTACCCATTCAGTTGACTTTTCCTTTCTGGTGTTGTTCAAATCTTCCATCTTTTCTTTGTTCTTATTTCTGAGTGGACTGGGAGGAGGAGTGGATGGAGGGCCCTTGGATCTTGTGGAATATGATGATGATGCCAGAGTGTACGAACTAACCTTTGGGAGGGGAATAAAACAAAAGAAAAACAAAAAGGTAACAGGTTAGTGAGAATTATAAGAAAACATTGAGATATTTAAACACATAGTGCAAGAATGTAAATCGTGTCCTAATTTGGGGAACCTCTTTTTGCCCGAGGTAGGCCTACCGAAAAGTTGATTTGGAGAACTTAGAATGCCAAATGCCTCATTTTATTGATAAAAGTAGACGAACCCCAAAATGACACTGAATAATACGAAATAAAAATGTCACTAGTGGCCAGAGGCCTTATTGCATTTCTCAAAGCAAAAAGGAAAAACTCCTATCTATTTGGTCCCAGAAGGACCCTCCCCAGACTCGGCATCTTTGGCTCTATCGAACAGCTTCACTAGCTCGCAAAGTCCCAGCAACAAGTAGGCTCTGGCTAGGTGTCCACCCTCGCTTTCTTCAGCATTCTGGTAGTCCTTGATTCTTTTGAGAAATTTCTTTCCAGCTCCACTAAACCCCGTTCTAAGTATCCCAATCGCTTGTTGGCACTAGCGGCCATGTCTTTCCACTCTTCATTCAGCCTTTGGTTGGCTTCTTGTATTTCACCGTGCTCACTTTCACATTCCCGAATCCTCTTGCGCAGTTAGTTGTACTTGACCTGTGCTTCAACCTTTTCATCGATGATCCCGTAACCTCGAACAAACCCGAGTTGACCCAGACCATTGTGATTATCCTCCAGCTAGCTTGAATAGTATGGGGTACAACCAGCATAGTATCTGTTTGGCTCGATGCTATCCCTTCCTAGGATGAGTTTGCAGTGCCACATATGCTGAGCTTGGCACTTATAAGGGCTATCATCATCCTAAAATTCGTCCTGGAAGTGACTCATCTTGTCGACCCTTGGTATAACCTACTTCCTACTAGTCTGTCTCATAACTTGGACAGGGACATAAGGGTAGGTTCCCCTCAGACCGATCAGTATCAGAAATAGTGCATCCCTGAATCGGGCGATGAATTCTTCAGTAGGGAAACACTCGAACATCCATTGTACTTGGTCCTCCTTTAGGTTTTCAAATAGCTCGACCCATTCTTTGGCATCTTCCGGCTAAGCAAACATGTGGGGGCATGTAATTCATCTGCCTTGGCTGATGGAAGACTATATAATCATCCTAGTCCCTACACTGAATCTCTTGTCGGTATTCACCCTTTTGGAGATGCTCCATGAGCCAGAGCTTGAGTAGCAAATTGCAGCCATCGAAGTGTTTGGATCCTTGTTGACACTTCTCCAAGGCTCGGTATATCTCTGCAATGATCATGGGCATTATGCTAAATGGTTGCCCACCAATTCCCTCCATTAAAGTTTTGTGACTATAGCTATCCTGGCATGGATCCTTGCTTTCTTCATCGGAAACACCATCATACCCAAGAAGCTGAACATAAAGACAAAGACCCTTCGGTGGATATGCGCCAATGATGTAAGGGCAAACTCATAAGGATAAGTACGGTAAGATTTGCTATGACCGTACCTTTCGTACAAATAATCAAAAGGAATGTATGACTCTTTCAAACATGTCAAGTCTGGATTCTTGTTTAGACCCATCATTTTGATAAATCCTCTACCCTTGCGGTTTTTCGGCATTAACAAACCCCGAGTTTCCCACTATATACCAGCCAGTCCTCCTATTTCCTTGAGCAGGGTTGTCATCTCAATACTCTGAAGCGGAATACAGACCTATCATAATCCCAGAATAGAGTAGCAGCTTCTATGATTTTGTTGTTGGGTTGGATTTCCAGGAGAGAAGGTAGATTTCCTAGGTATTTTCGGACAAGAGTCTGATCACTGCAATGAAGATCCTCCCACCAGCTTAGCAATTTTAGGTGGATGGTGGTGACCATGCCAAATCTGGGGACTTCGTGCCTCATGTTTCTGCAAGACAAAAAGGTTAGGCCCTTACCCCCACCAGACTCGACTATTAAACATCAATAATTGGCATAAAAGCATTTAGTTCTCCAAATAAATGCACAAAACATGGTAGTGTCCGTTTGGGTTTTAGGGAAACCCATTAAACGTTGGACAAGGCTATCTTAATGAGTTATTATCCGGACAACATAACTGACTCGGCTAGTTTTGACTATGATGCATGCACAATTAAACAGAGTAAGGTTTCTATGGGGTATTACACTGGTACCCTTGAGCGGACAACTCAAGAGGGAAAGGCGCGGAACCATCGACTACACTGTTGATCGACTTGTTTTATCGCAAATATGCTTTTGCCGGATTTAGGGGTGATAATATCGGAAGAGCGCAACCACTCATTATAAATGTTTCTATGGTATTTTGTTTGGCACGAGTGGAATATGATGTTGAAAACATGCTTATGCAATAATTTAAAAAAATTGTCATGTATTTTCATGTTATAAAGCAATAATTACAACAATTCTTCATAATTTAAAACAGTAATAAAGGAAAGCAGTAAAGGAAAGTGATAAAAAAAATAAAGGAAAGAAACAAAAGATAAGTTAGTTTTGTAGTAGAAGAGGGAATTAAATACTTAAAGGCATTAAGCAAATAAAGACATATGAAGAAGCGCAAAGTCACAATAATAGCCTGAAATGGTAAAAGCCTAAAAAGATATCCCCAGTAGAGTCGCCATGCTGTCGCGCCCCCTTTTTCTCGCAAAATCGAGTTTATGACATTTAGGAGGACAAGTCATTCCGTTTTGGGAATTGGGTTTGAATTGAAGAGTCGCCACGTAATAATTTAAGTGCATTAGGACAGTAACAAGGGTTTGATTTAAGTAATTAGAGATTGGGTAAGGGCTTGAAATTATCCCAAGGGGAAGGTGCTAGGCACCCCTCAGGATCCACTAGTGTGGTTCCCGACCAAACAATTATTGCGACTTAAGTGCAAATAATACATAGGTAAATAAAAACTTCAAGTAAGAGGGGATTTTCACATGATGGTTACAAATAAGTAAAGTTAGAAAGAACTAAAAGGAAACTGATTTTTCTTAGAGAAGTAGTTTAAAATTTGGAGAAGAAGCAAAGAAACAAAGAAACAAAGGGAAAAGGGTCCTAGGTTTATAAATAATATGGATCACCCCACACAACATCCGGTAATCACTCCTCAGTGAGGGGCTAAACGTGATGTTATCGCGTGGTCATCATATCCATATCTACCCTTCCCACCCGGTTAAGGTATTAAAGCGCGGAATGGTCTTGTTTGCTTATTGCATGCTATTACCCGCTCCAATCCTATCAGTCCCCGAGGCATTTGGGACTACTAATCCTAAAGGGAAGGGATATTAGGCTTGTTTATAGTTTCAAAGGCAAAACTCTAAGGCAACATACAAAAACACGTATAGCAAGTTTGGGGGAAGCACATAACAAGTAAAAGGCTCAGATATACCTCATTTGACAGAGAAGCACATAATTTAGCACGACTTACACATAATGTTTAGGGTCTGATTAAAACTTAAAGGTTGAGGCAGACTGATTTATTATATAGTTAAGATAAGAAGCTCGAATCAGGCCTGCATGCTGTTGTAGCTAATAAAAGCTGATTCAGTTTATAATTTTTTTTTAAACTAAGGCTTGCCTACGTGTTGGACGAGGACCCTGTAGGCATGATATCTACTGATTTCAAAAAAATAAATTGAATGCGTACTGGTTAAGAAAGGTTGCCAGATTATTAAAGAAAGGCAAGTTTTAGCAAAAAGGTTATAAGTTCTGCAAATGATAGCACATTGTTATCACTGGTTTTAGACATATAAGCGAGTGAAGCAATTTAGACTTGATTAATAGCTTCTATAGACATGCTTTCTATGCGTTGTTGACTTTGAACCCATTTGTAGACATGGTAAAATGCAGAAACCCCTATAACCATGATATCTAGGTGCTGAATTTTATTTAAAGCCTATGAACATGATATCTAATTGCATTTGACTGATTAAGACCTATAAATATAATTGCCTAATGAAGAATGGATATATAAGATTCAGAAAGACCTATTGGCATATTCTCTATATATATATACAGAATTCAGATTTCCAGGTAATTATGGACATGGTATCTATATGAGAGAATGCAGAATTCATACAGACATGGTAACTATATGAGAGAATGCAGAAATATTTTTAGGTAGGATATCTATGTGAGAATGCAAAATTTCAGAAATGCCTATAAGCATGATATCTATATGAGAGTGCAGAAATTCAGAAATAACTATAGGTAGGATATCTATATGAGACTGCAGAAATTCAGAAATAACACCTATAGGCAGGATATCTACCCTTTGCAGACATAGTTATCCCTCCCTTTTTCACTAGCCATCCCCAAGAGTTCATTAAAAATTATTACATCCCGGAATAAAGTAAAAAAATACATCAGAAATTAAAAGTACAACCAAGGAGGACCTGATCCAGACTTCCTGTATGAAATATGAAGTAAACCAACTCCAAGAGATCATGTTCCAAAGCCTTTCTTCCATTTGGATGTGTCAAAGTTCCCTAAGAGCCTCGAAAAGGACTCTGGGCAATGCTCACATCCAAATACATTATCAGATTAAGACAAGTGTAGTGCGGAAGGGCCAGTCCTCAAGTGTCCAAGTTTAGAGGGAACTCAAGGTCCCAAGGCAAGGCTCACAAGAGGAGCGCAGAACTTAGAGACTAAGAGAGAGTGCAAGTGCAGAAACAGAGTTCTAAAAGGGGGAAGGGAAAAGGAAACAGTTACAAATAAATACACATAGGGGTACAGGGGAAATAGGGAAATTGAAAGAGGCATGTTGCGACCAAAACACTCACGCAAGTGTACGCGATCGACAAGTAATATAGTAGTAAGTAAAGTATCGTTCCTGTCACACCTCCTTTTTTACCGAATTACTACACCCCGGGAAGGGATATAATAAAGTAAGGAGTTTTTCCACTTTAAGGACAATCGGAACGGGATTAGTTATTTAAGTTTTTTCAGATTCGCCACTTGAGAATATAATGGTGTCCCAAGTCACCGGTTTAATCCCGAACCGAGGAAAGTTTGACTCTATTACAGTCTGCGAACTAGAAATCCGGATAAGGAATTCTGTTAATCCGGGAGAAGGTGTTAGGCACTCCC
>MU727526.1:3194-13635 GCA_026770625.1 Nicotiana glauca
AACCACGGAATCTGGGAGTGCCTTACACCTTCTCCCGGGTTAACAGAATTCCTTATCCGGATTTCTGATTCGCAGACTGTAACAGAGTCATAATTTCCTCGGTTCGGGATTAAACCGGTGATTTGGGACACCATTATTTTCCCAAGTGGCGACTTTGAAATTTTAATAAATAAATCCCGTTCCGACTGTCCTTTAAGTGGAAAAACTCCTTCCCTTTTTATTATTATATCCCTTCCCGGGGCGTAGTATTAATAAGCGGTACATAAGTAGTAAAAAGAAAAAGGAGGTGTGACACATATAATAAGAAAAAAGATATAGGAGGCATTGGAGGGGTCATAAGAAATGAGAAAGGGGACTGGCTAATTGGTTTTGCCTCAAAGATAAGTGTAAACAATCGAGTTCAAGCGGAACTCATGGCTTTCTATGAAGGACTTTGTATAGCAAATAACAGGAAGTTCTATCCGTTGGAAATAGAGACTAATGCTACACAGGTAATCACTTTTATTCGAGATGGATGCAAAACTTATGATTCTATTATAAATTGTTGCAGGTTACTTCTGGCACAAATGGGCACCGTGGAAATGCATCACCTCTTCAAGCAGGGAATGAAGTAGCTCACAAATTGGCAAAGCATGGAATGACCAGCCTAGTAAATTAGCATTTTGGTTGTATCCACCACCGTTTGTCTTGGCCACGATGCTGGCAGACAAGTATGGTGAAGTTTGTGAAAAAACAATTTCTGTTAAGTATTGTAGAACTCTAGCTGCTATGGGTAATTCGCATGCCATGCATGATAGAAGGGTAATTCGCATGCCATGCATGGGTTACCATCTATCCTTGATCATCATGATCAAAATTACCGTTGTAATGCCTAGTGCTTATGTTTAATAAATAAATATCTTTATGTTCAAAAAAAAAAAAAATGCTACATATTAGATTTATGATATTGCTTGGCTCTTAAACTTTTCTTATTTCTGGAGAACAGCCATGCCTAACAATTCAAATTCGAGGATTTAACAATCAAGATACCATTATATTAATATTCATCTATGATCACATACATCAGTGCATATATATTAGAAGTTTTGGACTCACAACAATACTGAATAGATTCCAAAAATAACAAACTGCCACATCAATAGATTCAAATACCTTCTCCTACTTCAACTCAACCAAATATTGTCCAAACGCTTCTCACAAAAATAAATTTTTAAAAGAGAGAGAAAAAAACCCTAATGTTTAAGGGTTTGATTCTCCAATCCCTTAGGGTCGAGCATTATTAAACCTATAACGATAATAGCCAATGCACAGCACAAGTTAACGAATCTGGAGACAAAGGGGCCAAAGTCGTTCCCAATTACAAGGAGCACAGGAAAATAGCTGACATAAAGCAGCACGATACCAACCACAAATAAAAGCGTTACTAATTGTTCTTCTTTCTCCCTTTTCTCATAAATTTGATTTTCCAGCATAAATACCCATTCATCATCTTCACCTTTCGAATTTGGTACCTGTTGCTGCTTTCCATGCTTGAGAAAACTAGAAATCATATCGAGAGTCTTGTTCTTCTTTTCCATTGTGTTATTTGGAAAAAAAGTAGTCCCCTTCACCCTAATCATGACAACTAATACATGAATTAATACCTAATACGATGACGACAACAATAATAATTTCAGTACTTAGTTTTGGGGAAGTGGTGTGTACACAAACCTTATCCAGAGACGGAGCCAGTATTTCAAACTTATGGATTCAGGATCAACGGCGGATCTACATTGTCTGTTATGGGTGCTAAGGCACCCATTGCTTTCATAGGCGAATATAGCATTGTATCCGCGGGTTCAATTGAACCCATAGCTTTTTATGCAGAGCGTATATTTGTGCATAAAAATTTACTAAATTGCAACAAATAGTAGATATAAATTCATAACTTTAGAAAAATAATGGACTCAATATTAAGAACCTTAAATGTTGAACCCATAGAATTTAAATCTTGAATCCGCCTTTCTATTAATTGTATAGAAAAATTAATAATTCATACACTAAGTGGTGATTTCCAAATTAAAAATGGTTGAGCACCCATAATTTAAAAGTTCTAGATCTATCACTGTTCGGGATTCTAATCGTTTTAAGTTACTAAGTTCTTAATTAATAATTTGTATATAATTCATCAAAATTTTAAGACAAATACATGATTTGAATCAAAACTACTGGGTTCGACTTAACTTATAGCAGACACTGTTGCTCCGCCTCTAACCTTACCCCCTACCTTGTAAAAGTAGAGCGGTTGTTTCCGAGAGACCATTGGCTCAAAAAACAACATCATCAACTATAAAAGCATTTTAAGAAAAGAAAAACATCAAGGAATGATCTAAAATAATTTGAACTTCATAACTAAGCAACTTACATGAAAACGAAGGAAAAAAAAAGGAAAAGGAAAAACATAAACTAGAAAAGGGATCAGCTTATGAACAAAATAATAGTAATTAGTAAATATTAATTATAAGAGAAAAGTGGGGAGAGAAGTCTAACCTCTTTAGTGTATAAAAGCTTTGTGAATTCTTCACAGTAGGCGAAACCTAACTATGAATGATCATCAGCAACTCGCACAATATATACCCTCTCATCCCAAAAGAAAAGGTAAAAAGTTGAAGTGTTTTAGTCCTAGGAGATTTAGGACGCTTAATCTCTTAATCATTTGCTATAAGTCGGGCTTAAGTTTAATTAGATAATGACCCACATTGGATGCATGTGCAGTTTTTAACTTTTTTTATTATCAGTTTTTATACATAAAATTCTAAAATCATTAAGTCAATCAATAACAATTTAAAGCTATTGGATAAGGATTATTAAGAGAAAATTTGTAGTTTGTGAAATAACGGGCTAAAAGTAAGGGAAACTTGTTAGGGAGAAACTAAAATAGGAAAAGAAGGTAAATCGGGGCAATTGCATCTATATCCGCTTTTTATGCCACATTTTAATCTGTGCCCGCTTTGCAAAAAAAATTGCAAGCGTACCCGCTTTTTCGCATAACTTCAGCACACGGAGCTGAAGTAGCAAAGACAATCACACAAAACTTCAGCATTTTAGTAGCCGGGCCTAAAGTTCAGCTCTAGAGCTGAAGTTCGCGAGTTACAAAACAAGAACTTCAGCTCTAGAGCTGAAGTTCGCGAGTTACAAAACAAGAACTTCAGCTCTAGAGCTGAAGTTCGCGAGTTACAAAACAAGAACTTCAGCTCTAGAGCTGAAGTTCGCGAGTTACAAAACAAGAACTTCAGCTCTAGAGCTGAAGTTCGCGAGTTACAAAACAAGAACTTCAGCTCTAGAGCTGAAGTTTCTAGAACTGAAGTTTTTATTTTATAACTGGAAAACTTCAGCTCTAGAGCTGAAGTTTGCCAGTTATAAAATAAAAATTTCAGCTCTAGAGTTGAAGTTTCTATATTGTAACTAGGAAACTTCAGCTCTAGAGCTGAAGTTTCCGGGTTACTAAACAAAAACTTCAGCTCTAGAGCTGAAGTTTGCCAGTTATAAAATAAAAACTTCAGCTCAAAGCTGAAGTTTTTGTTTAGTAACCCGAAAACTTCAGTTCTAGAGCTGAAGTTTTCAAGTTATAAAATAAAAACTCCAGCTCTAGAGCTGAAGTTTTCCAGTTATAAAATAAAAACTTCAGCTCTAGAACTGAAGTTTTTGTTTAGTAACCCGGAAACTTCAGCTCTAGAGCTGAAGTTTTTCTATGTTGTAACTAGGAAACTTCAGCTCTAGAGCTAAAGTTTCTATGTTGTAACTAGAAAACTTCAGCTCTAGAGCTGAAGTTTTTCTATGTTGTAACTAGGAAACTTCAGCTCTAGAGCTAAAGTTTCTATGTTGTAACTAGAAAACTTCAGCTCTAGAGCTGAAGTTTGCCAGTTATAAAATAAAAACTTCAGCTCTAGAGCTGAAGTTTTCCAGTTATAAAATAAAAACTTCAGTTCTAGAAACTTCAGCTCTAGAGCTGAAATTTTTGTTTAATAACCCGGAATCTTCAGCTCTAGTTATAAAATAAAAACTTCAGCTCTAGAGCTGAAATTTTTGTTTAGTAACCCGGAAACTTCAGATCTAGAGATAAAGTTTCTCAGTTATAAAGGGAAGCTGAAGTTTTTTAAAAAGTAGGTACGGATGCAAACAAAAAGATAAAGCGGCTACAGGTTAAAGAGGGGCACCCAAATAGGGCGGCCCGTGCAATTTTTACAGGTAAATCGCATGAATGTTGTTACTAAGCCCAATCTTAAGGCGCAAGATAAATCATAATCAGTAAATTTTAACTTCTTCATCCTCTTTTTAATTGTGCCTAACAACCTTGGAAGGTTTTTGTACTAAACTTTATTACTAATAATATTAGGTTCTTTTTTACCATAGTCCCCTCCCCCCCCCCCCCCCCACCCACCCCNAACTAGTTATCTAGGATTTGGGGGTTTGAAAAAGGTTCATATTTGAGAATACAGGCAAATTGACTTTCCCCCCGAATGGGGCCCTACGCGGAGCGAACCCCGATATAGTCGGGCTCAAATGCGGATACCGAGCACCAAGTGGGGAACCAAAAAAAAAAAATTGCAAAAATCTATTTTTCCTCTTTACTTTGTATTGGGAATATATCAATGTTCATTATCATCAAGTGAGAACAAAGCTCTCTGCACATTTAAAACTGCTGGAGAGCCTTTCCTGGCTTTCTCAACAATATGCCTAATTAACTTCTCCATCTCATCATCACCATCTTCACTTTCATCATTTATCTTACCATTTTCAATCCAGTCAAAGTCCCGTTCACGTGATCGCGAGTTTTCTTGGTGGTTGCTGTCCTTAACCCCTGATGCAACAGCAACATCCTCTTCCTCTGACTCATTTAACCTTGTGAACTCGTCAAAAGCCTCGTTATATGCATCTAAAGCTTCCCCGGATAAATTGATTACCACGGGCTGGTCTGCTGGACGTTGTTCAACTTTAGTTACAGGACTACCATGGGTGGAAGAAGAACCCCCTTCACTGTTTGAGGAATCCCTCCAAGAACTTACAAGTTCTGCTTCCATATACCGAACTTTCCTTTCGCTGTTCTGAAGTTCCATCTCAAGCTCCTTGAGGCGTTCTTCTAATTGTGATTGAAGGACTTCATGCAGCCGTAAGCTCAGCTCTCTTGGCGAGACAGCATAGTCAACAGGATGAGGGGTCGAGGTTGCGCTACCGTCCTGATCTGCATAAGGTTCACCTTTGGCTTGTCTACTAAAGAGTTCAGCTCTTAACTCCCCCTCGGCTAGATCTGGCACAAAGCCTGGATCAAGCTGCAAAAGATTGAACACTTATTAAAGCTTCTTTAAAATAGCAGACAACCGACTCTATACATGTATAGCTTAACATTGCAGGTATAGCTTGTCTTCCGTTTTCTCTTCACCGAAGCAACCTATTGGAACCTGGCTCTAGTTGTGATATCGTATAGCAATGAGATTCATTTTCATTTACTAGTGGATGTAAAAGGGTTGCACCAGTCATAACTTCTAAGTCTCTCTGAGATCCTATGAAGTCATCAAACTATGACATAGATTCCTTCTAGAAACCAAATATGGATGATACTCATCATCCTGCCAATCATAAACTTAATGGTTCTCCTAGTAAAAATATGAATATTCTTCATTAGTGGATCAAAAAAAACAAGAGCAACTTGATGAAGATTGAGATTGATGATACTTGCAAAAGCTGGAGATCATAGCGATGATTAAAGACAAGAAGGAAAAATAAAAGGCAGGCCGGTGCACTAAACTCCCGTTATGTGCGGGGTGCGAGGAAGGGCCGGACCACAAAGTTCAACAAAAATCTGGAAAAGAAAACATTACGAAGATCTCCAACACAAAGAGAATGCAAACACCAGATATGCCTAAATTGCACATTAGATCAAGCAAAGTGAAGCACAAAAACAAATTCACATGTAAAATTTTCTCAATCTTCTAAAGAAGAGCCCTCCTAACATAGTATAAGCTGAAAATGTTGCCGATCTATACTATCCAGATCAAGAAGATAGCAAGAGAGGAAAAAAATTGGGCGAATCTGAGGAAAGCAGAAAGATATAATGTCTAAGAGAACAACGAATATATTTTCATAAAGTTCAATAAAGATATTAGATCTGTCATATGACTAATAAATGTAAGGCACACATCCTACTAATAGCAGTATTAGAGACTAAAGAACTCAGCAGCAACATGCAACATAACCACCAGAAATCAGTAAGCACTAGAGAGATCCTCCTGAATAGTTATTTCTAATGGCAACAACTGATGGAAGTACTATCTTGCATAGCATATAAGAAAATCAAGCTTATCCGTTACCAACCATAAGCTCTACAGCTTCCTTCAAAAAACATAAATTCATAAGCTGTCAAAGTTAACAAGTTGTAGATCTTGACCAAAATGCTTATGTGCATATAAGGCCTAAAATAACTTCACTAATAATATACTTGTATTTGCAAGAATGGAGTATCAAAGTAAGCAAGTTTTATTTTTGCTGTGCGAAAAGAAAAAAAAATGGGCACAGAGATGAATGAATCAGAAAGCATTCCTACCTCATCTAGTTCTGCGAGTTTCCCCTCCAACTTAGACGAGTTCATACTTAATTCTAACCTCTCCAGTTCAGCTTCAAGTTCTGCTTCAATTTTACTCATAGATTCTTCCTCTGTCTTCTGGCTTTGACAGTCTTCATCGTAATTTGTAGACGACTTATCCAACTTCCCTTTAGGGGAAGGTGCATGTAAAGCTTCATTGTTTGAAGAATCATTATGTGTATCTTGTGACTCATAATCTTCAGCGGCAAGCTCTTTCACAGTTAATGAATCTTTCATCTCAAGTTCCTCATGTAGATCTTGAACCAAATTCTCAGACTGTCTCAGCATCTCATTTAATTTATCCATTTCATTTCTATTTTTCCAGAAAGAAGATATTATGCCCACAGATATTCCAAGACAGAAAAGAAGCACACCATGAGATGATCCTGATTTCAAGACAACCATAAAATGGGGGATAATAGGAGCTGTTAATATTACTTACTAAAAAGGTAGGAGTTAGTATTCACTTATTGTGCCATTAGCAGGAAATTCATGAGCAGTTATGAGCTTCAAAAGTTTTAGTATCGCAGGTAGAAGTCTAAAGAAAGAAACAGACATGACTCTCATTAAGGTACAAAACGGCCATCTCTCTTAGAAATTATTTTGTGTTCCATCAACTGTTGCAGGTAAACAGATAAATCATTCATGTATTTCATTATGTGAAAATTGACTACCATTTTGCAAAGCTGTGCATTAGCATAATATCTTGATGAAAAATATTTGGGAGCTACATCCCATTTTTCTCTACTGGTTTTAAATTCTTTCAGACAATGTTGCTAAGTGTCTAATATCTTGGAAAATCTATTTCATTAAATCTTACCAAGGAAACCATTAAAATCAGACTTCAAACAGAAAAAATTACCTTGTAAACTGTCGTGTCTCTCATTGTTCATTTTAGTGAAATCACTACATCTTCCAGAGTGATCCTTCACCTTGGCTTTTCCCTGGAGCTCCATGGATCCAACACTAGGTAGTTGAGGGACTCCAAATACAGTATTCAATTTTGAAAAGTTATCCTGCAGCTTATGATGTCCAGCGCCTCTTGAGGTACTTAAGGAGTTAGATGTGCCTCTGCTTATAATTCTGCTTCCATCGGTAACTACAAATGGCCTTGCAGTTGGTGTCCATGGTGAAGAGTTTGAACTAAAAATATAGTCCTCAACTTCACCATGTTCCTTGTATAATTGAGCCATGAGACAACTTTCTAAAGAATTTAGAGGCTTTATAAGATGTCCAATTTTTCTTCTACTCCTAAGGCTGCTCTTTTTCCTCGCATCACCACCATAAGAAAAGGCCAATTCAGTCGTAGAAGGGGGAAGTAATGACTCAGATCCCGGTTCATTAATGTCATCACATATGCTTCCACAAGAGATGCCTAGGTTTTCATCAGCCAACCTGCTGGTCGAAGCTACTTCTACATCATGACGTTCGCCTAGTTTCATTCTCGGTGTCTCTACAGGGGAGGAACAATTACTATCCAGGACTTGCTGCATACGCGGTAATGAGTCAGTTCTTAGAAAACTATGAGACTTAAGAGATGATTCTGAAAATTCACGTCTACTTTTTAAGAGATCCTTCCAATGCTGGGCAATATAACCAGCACCGGCAGCTGCAGCCACAACCCAAATATCCATGTTCACTGCAATTCCTCACAGCAGATAATACTAACCTAGTTCTACAACCAGAATCTCCCTGTTGCAATCATCTAAGTAGCAGAGGCAAAACTTCTTAAATCCTAAAATTAAAAAAAAAAAAAAAAAAGTGCCAATGACAAATCAAATTGGAAGGCACTAATCACAATTAACAGAAGTATCTCTTTGCCTTGATTCAATTCTGTTCTTGAGAAACTATAGTCAAAAACCCTAATGCAAACTGGAAAGAAAAAGAGGAGAAAACTACCATATGAGGAAAGATTACGCTTTTATCAAACAATAAATGCCCAGAAATAATTCTATTTTCTCAATTTTCTGAACCAAATACAACTTGTCAAACCTTAAGAACAATCAGAAGCCATGTTCAATAACCAAAAGAACAAGCACCTCAATCCCTTTAAAACATATGCAAAAACATCCTTTCTGCACCGCACGACGCATCAATAAAAAGAAATAATCAAATTTCCCCCCGAAAAATCCAATAAAAAATAGCAAGAATCTAAAGGCTACTCGTTTGAAAGGCGCAGGTAAAGTGCAAAATCCCACCAATAAAAATCAACCAATTTCACCAAACAACTTCATCCAACTCAGCCACCGGTTATAAAGTAGACTGAAAAGGGAGTGATTAAAATAAATAAGAAAAAAATAATCTTGAAAAAGATTCTGGGTGTGTTTAAGATATAGAAAAAGAAAAGAGTGAGCTTTTTTCACAGGTTGGTGTGAAAAGGGTCATTTGGATGAATTTGGGTCCTCATTTTGCCCCATTATCTACACGGAAAGGCGATATTTTTTATAGTAAAGAAATATTTGGAGAAATTTTATATGGTTTTACACTTTTCCTTGTCTTTATTTTTTCCTTAAAACAAATGATGTGTAAATTTCACAAATAATCATGTGACTATGACATTTTTTTACTAAAGTCATATAACTTTCTTTTTTTACATAAAAATCATAAAACTTTCACTTCTTTACTCAAAAAATCCTAGTGACCGGGAAAGACGATTCCCCGGTCGTTTTTTGAATTTTTTTTTCATTTTTTTAAAAAATAAAAATATTTTTTTTTTAAAATAAAAACTGAAAAACTAAGATAAAACTAAATGCTTTAAAAAAAACTGGAAAAAAAAATATTTTTCAAAAATGAAAATATTTTTTTTCAGCTTTTAAAAAACGAAAATATTTTTTTAAAAATATTTTTTCTAGTTTTTACAAAAGAAATGCTTTAAAAAAACTGAAAAAAATATTTTTTTGTAAAAATTGAATTTTTTTTGTAAAAACTGGAAAAAAAAGACTTTACTAAATTAGTGGACTATTGGTGCATTAGTTTAAAAAACGAAAAATATTTTGCATTTCTTGAAAATGTATCTTTGTTGGACTTTATTTAGTTTGCAAAAAATGAAAATATTTTGTTGAAAATATTTTTTTCAGCTTTTAAAAAACGAAAATATTTTATTAAAAATATTTTTTCTAGTTTTTACAAAAGAAATGCTTTAAAAAAATTGAAAAAATATTTTTTTGTAAAAATTGAATTTTTTTTGTAAAAATTAAAAAAAAAAGACTTTACTAAATTAGTGGACTATTGGTGCATTAGTTTAAAAAACGAAAAATATTTTGCATTTCTTGAAAATGTATCTTTGTTGGACTTTATTTAGTTTGCAAAAAATGAAAATATTTTGTTGAAAATATTTTTTTCAGCTTTTAAAAAACGAAAATATTTTATTAAAAATATTTTTTCTAGTTTTTACAAAAGCAATGCTTTAAAAAAACTGAAAAAAATATTTTTTTGTAAAAATTGAATTATTTTTTGTAAAAATTGAATTATTTTTTGTAAAAGCTAAAAAAAAGAAGAAGAAGAAGAAGACTTTACTAAATTAGTGGGCTATTGGTGCATTAGTTTAAAAAAACGAAAAATATTTAGCATTTCTTGAAAATGTATCTTTGTTGGACTTTATTTATTTTGCAATTTATTTTGCAAAATATTTTTCGTTTTTTTAAACTAATGCACCAATAGTCCACTAATTTAGTAAAGTCTTTTTTTTTTCAGTTTTTACAAAAAATAATACAATTTTTACAAAAAAATATTTTTTTCAGTTTTTTTTCTAGTTTTTTTAAAGCATTTAGTTTTATCTTAGTTTTTCAGTTTTTATTTTAAAGAAAAAATATTTTCATTTTT
>MU727532.1:7285-18310 GCA_026770625.1 Nicotiana glauca
AAAAAAAAGATATATAAATTTTAGTTTATGTATTTCTCATAAACTTGAAAAATACAAAAATAGTACCTTATTTTTATCTTTATATTATTTCAAAATATAAAAAAAAAATAGTTTCATTAATATTTTGTAGTCATTTTAATCTTCGAAAAAAAACACAAAAAATAGTACTTTATATTTTATCTTTATATAAAAACGAAAATACAAAAATAGTACCTTATTTTTTATCTTTATATAATATTAAAAAATAACCAAAAATAGTTTTGTTTTAATCGTCAGTCTCATTTTAATAGTTATTTCGCTGATATAGGATTAATTAAATAAGATCGTATTTTTATTCTCGGTTGCAGGGAAAGAATAATATTCGGGTTCAGATGACCTATCTTTAGGCCCAAAATTTGGACCTAGCCTATAACAATCCAAACCCACCACACCCTACACATAACACAAGACCATGGGGGACACACAATTTGGGGTGGGAGATACCTTTACTCATTTTAAGGAAGAAAACATGGAGAACAAAACATGGATTAGGAGGAAAAATACACATTACACAATATATACATAGAAGATGATCATCTTCTTCATCTGGTTCATAAAGAAAATACAACACAAACCCTAGCATACCCTAATGCTAAAAAACCAAAAACCAGCCCCCACATCCTTCAGGACCACCTGAAACAGCCAGGAACGACCATCAACCTCCATCGACCAAAACCCCAACGTCAAACCCAGCCCAGCGACGCAACAAACCAGAACACCTACTCCCCTACGTTAACCACCCAAACGACTTCACCCCAGCTCACCATCGCCGTTGTTTCTCTCCCTTCCTCCACCATCTGCTGTCTTGGTATTGTCGGAATCGCATCGTCGACGATGAACGAGTAAAAGACAGTCCATTGTTTAATCACCGTTGTTCCCATGTGCTACTTCTATGTCGGATGGTGTAGATCTAACCGAGTTATGGATTTTGTGGCGTTTATATGCTGAGTTTGCTAGAATAAGTTCTTTGGCATTCCTTCGCGTGTGTGGTTTGGTTGTGGCTCCAGTATCACTATCGTTATGGTATTAGCATCATTGGTTCCGGTAAGTGTCAAGGTTTCGATTGAGGTTCCGTCTTCGTTTCCGGTCGAGTTCGAGTTGTCGACATCTGATGTTGTTGTGAAACAAATTGGAGTTTTCATATATAAATTGACTCATGTATAAAAGGTTTGTTTTCTTAATTCTCAATGTTCATTCAGCTTGTTGTTGCAGTAGAGTGTTTGGACTGTTTTGTTTATTTCATCGTCTCCTCTTCGATTTTACGCTTTATCCTTAATACTTGTTGTTAGTTTAGAAGCCAACTTTATGCGTTTCTTTTAAATCTATGACAACTTTCATTTATGACACTTCATTTACTGTTAGTTTTGCTAGAGTCATGCGTTTCTTAATACTTAACCGTACAATATTATGTCTTGAACCTATGACATTTCATTTATATGCATGATTCGAAAGGGAATAGGCATGTATCCATGTGCATGATTTGGCAAGATTAAGCTAATTGATCTAATAACGAATAATCGTAGGTGACTTTAATAAAATTACTTTTTTAAACTCGGGTGCACATTTATGTGACCCAAATCTAAATCTCAACGATGTTAAAATATGTCAAAAATTACGGATATATTTATGTGACATGGTTCGAGACGTGTTTTAATAACGTTGCAATTTTTCTCTAAAAAATAAATAAAAGCGGTAAAAAACTAAAATCTGCACATAAGTTCATAATTGTTTAAAATCAGATAATAGACAAAATATAAGAGTTGAGCGACCGTGCTAGAACCACGGAACTCGGAAATGCCTAACACCTTCTCCCGGGTTAACAGAATTCCTTACCCGAATTTTTGGTTCGCGGACCGTTAAAAAGAGTCATTCTTTTCCTCGATTCGGGATTCTAAATCGGTGACTTGTGACACCATAAATCTCTCAAATGGCGACTCTGAATCTTTTAAATAAATTCCGTTTCGATTGTCACTTCAAGTTGAAAATAACTCCCTTTATTATACATCTTCACGGGGTGTAGGTAAAAAGAAGGTGTGACATCCTGGATGGCTCGAGTTCGACCCTGCTCAGTATGTGGTTTTGATTTTGGAGTTGGGCTATCGCCGCCTACTCATCCTGCAATATTTCGAAGATTACCCGTAGGCTGATCCCGCCATCCTCACCACCATGTGCGTTTTAAGCAGCTGATCGGGCATCCCAGTGGACACTGCTTTCGGGATTGACGGCCAAATTTCCATTGATGGCTACATGCGAATTGACGTCGATTGGAGCCAGAATTCCATCGAGGACAGCAGGGGGTACGACGTTTTATGGTGTAATATTCTCATTTTCGCCGTGGTGGCTGAGATCAATTGTTGAGGTGCTGACTGAGAGTTTGACACTTTTTAATGCTATAATCAAAGATACTTCAATGAATAAGTGTAAAATGATGTGTTTTACGAAATTTTGTACCAGGCAATCACTATTATCCTTAGCCCCATGGTGGGCGCCAAACTGTTTACCCTTAAAACGTATAACAATTGAATTTATATGTGGTTTTAAGAACATGCAATTTTACTTAGCACAAACTGAGGAAATTGATTGTAAAGGTACATATGCAAACCAAACAAATCAAATAACCTTGGCCCTCAAATTCAATCACCCTTGAACCAAGCGAAAATTCAGTTGATACAAGAACAAAGTAACATGATAATGAAAACTAGAGAAAGATAATGTATTGCTCTGTGTAACGTGAATATATGCTTTATAAATTATTAGACACCTTTTATATAGTTGGGGAGTCCTACTCTTGGTGCAATTCTTAATGTTGTAAGAAGCACATGATTGGCTAATTAATCGGCCTTTTCTTGATAAGTGCCAGGATTCGTGAAGTGATCCTCACCCGATTTTGAGTATTTTGTCTTTCCGTCATTCGACCCAGCAAGCTTCCCTTGATCTCCTTCTTATTCGATGTCGATCTTGGCCGATCTCAATCTTGGTCGATCTCGATTTTGGTCAGTCTCGATCTTAATCGGTCTCAGGGTCTCGAGCTCAGAAAATTATCTTAACACCATGGTTCGATACAGCATGGGTCGAACCTTGTCCTGCCACGTTCGAGGACAGGCCCGCTTTTGACCATAAAAACAAAATTAGGTCTTTCACCGAGAAAATTTGTATGAAGATTGTAAATACCAATAAGTAACTTCTTCGTGTGATTAAATATACTAATACACTAAAAATTTATTGTGAAAATATACTATAGACTATAAAAAATATGTACGAAGTTATTCTTAATGATTAATGTCACTCATCTTATAATTCTACTATTCATTTTTAGTTGGTGACATAGCAACATTTATTTTTATAATTTCATTAGGAAAAGAAATACAGAGGAGTGACGTTGATCCATCCTGTTATTGTCGTTTTTTAAGGATTATTCTGAAAAGAGAAGAAAGAAAAACTACTCTTCTTGTCTATCTCAAAGTATCTTTTGGACACGTGTTATTTCAGACGTGCGCGCTAATTTTTCAATCGCGACGACGCCACTAAAATATTAAAATCCCACTTTCATTTCCACCGTAAAATAAAAAAAAGAACCCTATCATTATCTTCCATATACCTACAGCTCTCTCAAATTATTATTCACAATTCACAACATGTCATTTTTCGGCGACTTACATCATAGCCCGGCCAAAACCAAGCATCCTTTAACCATAATCTCCGCCGCATCTATGATCGGAGATGATCCTAGGGCTCCACTTCTCAACCTCACCGCCGTCCAAGCCCGAATGGATACCCTCCAGAAATTCCTCTCAGATTCGGTCAACTCCAATACTTTACTTGGTCAACACCAAATGAACATGGTCTCCGACGAAATCACCTCCGCCATTCATCAGATTATCGTTAACGGCGCCGCCCTTCTCTCCTCCACCCAATCAACAAATCATCCGCCGCAGTTGCCGGAACTGAAGATAAATCCAAAATCGAATCACAAGCGAACGTTTTCGGAATTTGATCCGAGAAGTTCTGAACTGGATGTTTTAGAGGAAGAAGACGGCGACGATTTGGAGATTATTGAGCCGGACGCGGTGGAGCTACTGGCGGAGCACATCCACTTCTGCGATTTTTGTGGAAAAGGATTCAAACGAGATGCGAATTTGCGGATGCATATGAGAGCTCACGGGAATCAATACAAAACACCCGAAGCATTAGCAAAACCCGATAAATGCATTGAATCGGGTTCGAAGAATAGGAGGTTTTCGTGCCCGTTTGTTGGTTGTTGTCGGAACAAATCGCACAGCAAGTTTCGGCCGTTAAAATCGGCGATTTGCGTGAAGAATCACTTCAAGAGGAGTCATTGTCCCAAGATGTACTCCTGCACGCGCTGCAACAAGAAGAGTTTTTCGGTACTCGCGGATTTGAAAAGTCATTTGAAGCACTGTGGAGAGACGAAGTGGAAGTGTTCTTGTGGTACCAGTTTTTCTCGAAAGGACAAGTTGTTTGGTCACATGGCGTTGTTCGAAGGCCACATGCCGGCGATTGAACCGGAGGAGGAAGCAAAACCCCCGGCGGCTGTTGAGGATGACGTGGAAATGGATGTCAATCGCGGGTCAGATAACGGGTTTTTGGATATCAGAACCGGGTCTGATAATGGGTTTTTGGATAGGTTAATGCTTGATGGGTTTGAATCTATTGACAGTTATTGCTTCCAAGATTTACTGGGATCTTCTTCTCCAAATGGGTTAAATACAGTTCCAGATACTAATGAATGGTTCTCTTAGCTTTAGCTTATGGAGGATAATTGATAGTGCTGCTATATGTATTTGTTGTTTCGGAGTTTACGTAATTTTTGTTCTTCGTTTTCAATCTAATAAAAGATGACTGGTATTTTATTTTCTGCAGTAAATCAACCAAGTTACTTGTTGACGAGTGAGAATCACCACCAAGGGATGGATTAAGTTGGTTTCGTAGGTTCATTGATTAGTACACCTCCGGGCTTACCGGGACCGTGGTCGTCCGTTTCCGATTTGCCGGCTGATAAGATCTATGAGATTGACCAGCTAGCTAGAAATGATATATGCTTAAACACGTAAGAGTTCGATGTAAGGATGTCTTCCAAAAGTTTTCAATTTCACCTTATTTATTTCTTCAAGTTTAATACAAGCCTCCATCTTTTAATGAGATTTATGCTTCTTGAATTCGAATTAGTTGACCCACCTAGTATTGAATGGTTTTAAAGAAAATTTGTTGACAGAATCACAATTTTTGAATTTTGGATTAAAGCCCTTAAATTTATTGCAAGTAAAGAAGCGTGATGAGAATACAGTGGCGAGATTGACTTGAAATTTTAGATACGACATCTATAATGAACTTCCTACTTTATGTTTACTCACACGTAAAGAAATTTATGTATAAGTTACACAAGCAGTTTTATATAAAATCAGGTTTAAATCTTATCGTAGACAATAAATTTGCGTTAAGAAAATAAAATCATGATCGAAAATATAGCAACAATCGTAGTATTTGATTTTGAATATTTGAGTGTTACAATCTCTATGAATCCTCTGATTCTTCTTTTTAATGGTAAATAAATTCAAGGGCCTTGGAGCTTGATCTTGAATTGTTCTTGAGCTTGAGCTTGATTGCTTGAACTTGACCTTGATTTGTTCTTCGTTCTTGAGCTTGAACTTGATTTCTTCTTGTTCTTGAGCTTGAACTTGATTTCTTGAACTTGGACTTGAAGTTTGAAACTTGTGGAGGAATTTGCAGCGTTTGATCCACGAGCTCTTTTTTGCTTCTTGTTATAACTTCTGGTCCCTTTTCTGAGTTATGAAGACCCCTATTTATAGTTATGGAAGAGACGAGTTGTGATAAGAACAAACTCTTTCCGACCAATCAAATTGAAGTGTGACATGGCCGCATTTGATTGGCCAGAACATGTTACTTGCACACGTGGCGCGATTTCATTGGCCTTTTAGTGTGACTGGACATGCCTTGTCATTTTGACATGTGGCATGTTCCTATTGGCTCTTCCGCTTGACTTGACATGCCACGTCATTTGACACGTGGCACCAAACTGGGCCTCTAGGAAAATGACATTTTGAGCTTAATGAAGTGGGCTCATCACTTTAGCCCAATTAAATGGGCTAGCCCAATGGATTAAGACTTATTTATTTAATCCATACATATTGGTCCTATATAATTAATTCATTTATATATTAACCCATAATATTTGTTTGGACCAATATATCTTGAATTTAAAATATAGTTCAAATTATTTTATGAATTTAATTTAAGTAAAATTTATATATCTATAAATGCCCCCTACTTCAAGACTTGACGGGGTATTGAACTTTTGATGACTAGGCTTGAAGTATTAACTTGATGCTTTTTGAGATTAACAGTAATCTATGCAATGTGTTCCACGAAAATAGAGTACTATCAGCAATTTAATGCAACATCAGTTTCAAGTGTAAGACATGAAATAACTCCATATTTATTAAAATACTTGGTGCTACGTCACTGTTAAACTTTGGTACTTGGAATTGTATTTTCTTTAACTAGAACATGTTGTCTCCACCTATAATAATTAAACAGAAGCTTAGATATTGCATCTTAGTTTATCCACGTGATCTCCTTGTATACACGTTATTTCAATTGAAATTTCCATTGTACTTTGTCTCCAATTATAATTGGATTACACAGCAATAATATCGGCTTTCGACATCGAGAAACATGTTTCACCGCCACTGACTAACTTAATTCAATTAGGAGACAAATTATAGTGATCATCCGACATCGGAAATTTGTCCTCGACAGCTGCCTCCGGAGATCTATATAAGCCCGTATACTCTTCGTTCCACAAGCACCAATTTTTGAGCATCAATTTCAGCGTTTGCAAATTATTTTGAGTTTCTTTTCTTGTGCTTTCCTTATTTTGTTGGTTTCTCTTCTCTTTTTTTTTTTGTAGGCCAGACAAGGAGGATTTGTTCTTGTTCAACGAGATGGTCCACGCATGAAGAAGACAATCTTGGGGTGTGAGGAGATGAGTACTCATCCTTGCCCGACTATCAGAGGGATTACTCTCAATGTGACTTGACTATCGGAGAGGCCAACTTAAGGTGCAAAGGGACTCATATGTCCACCTTAATATTGGAAAATCATAGTTCCTTTTAGGGACAAACTCACGAAGAGGCCAACTTAAGGTGCAAAGGGACTTATATGTCCACCTTAAGATTGGAAAGTTATAGTTCCTTTTAAGGACAAACCACGAAGATGCCAACTTAAGGTGCAAAGGGACTCATATGGCCATCTTAAGATTGGAAAATTTATGTCCACAGAATGTGGATTGACTATCGGAGAGATTACTCTCAAAACGGCCACAATGCGCGACTTGACTATCGGAGAGATTACTCTCAAAACGGCCACAGTGCGCGGTTTGACTATCCTAGAGGTTACTCTCAAAACGGCCACAGTGCGCGGCTTGACTATCGAAGAGATTACTCTCAAAACGGCCACAGTGCGCGGCTTAACGATCGTAGAGATTACTCTCAAAACGGCCACAGTGCGCGGCTTGACTATCGAAGAGATTACTCTCAAAACGGCCACAGTGCGCGGCTTGACTATCGGAGAGATTACTCTCAGAACGGCCACAGTGCGCTACTTGACTATCGGAGATATTACTCTCAAAACGGCCACAGTGCGCGGCTTGAATATCGGAGAGATTACTCTGATAACGGCCACAGTGCATGGCTTGACTATCAGAGAGATTACTCTCAAAACGGCCACAGTGTGTAGCTTGACTATCGAAGAGATTACTCTCAAAACGGCCACAATGTGTGGCTTGACTATCGGAGAGATTACTCTCAATATGGATCGAATATTAGAGGCCATAGAGAATCCCTGGACTTTAATGCAAATACTTGACATCCTTCTAAAATCGGCCCATTGAAGATATCAATACACCAAGGAGGGTTGCCGCCTTTAAATCAAATGAGATCAAAGTTCAACAGGAGGATGACGTTTCAGCTTGATCTTGCATTCCTTCATACTTCATTCAGACAACAATTGGGGTAATATGTATCTTTTGAACTTATGCGACTGAACTTAGAATGAAACTCTAACCTGCCTACGTACCCCGGTGAAGAGGATCAAGTCATACCGTAGTTCAGACTGGGTGATTTTTTTTATGTCCTAACTTTTGCCTAGGCCGCCTCTTTCGGGATTTTCAACCTAGCGGATTTTTTTTATGGACCGTAAACAGTTTATACTCTTGCAGGTCAGTAGTGTAGCAACATTCAGTTTAGGCTCGTGCGTCAAGGAGCGTCAAGACTTGCAGTTTATGCTCGTACGTCGAGGAGCATCATGACTTGCAACTTCATGGATAATACTTCTTCAAAAACTTGCCGTTGATAGGGCCGATTCTCATACCATCTGCATCAACCAGCTTGTAAGCCCCACTTGAATAAGCTTGTTGTACGACATATGGCCCATCCCATTTTGAAGTGAACTTCCCTACAGGTTTATGGGAAGTAATTATGGGTCTTCGTACGGCAATGACTTGATCTCCTGCTTGAAAGGATCTCGGGCGAACTCTTTTATCAAAGGCGCGAGATAATCAAGCTTGATAAAACTCAAGACGCTGTTGAGCTTCCAATCTCTTTTCATCAAGAGCTTCCAACTCTGCTAATCGAAGTCGAGCATTTTCTTCATCAGTGATCCCTTCTTGAATAGCCTTTCGTAACGAATGTATTTGACGCTCAAGTGGCAAGACGGCTTCGACTCCATAAATGAGTGAATAAGGAGTTGCCTGTGTTGGCGTGCGGTGATTCGTCCTATATGACCATAGAGCTTCTTCCATACGGTCATTCCAATCTCGTTTGGATTTGGAGACGACTTTCTTTAACAAGTTGCATAGAGTCTTGTTGAATGCCTCAGCTAGACCATTGGCGGCAGCATTGTACATCGAAGAGTTACGTTGCTTGAAACCAAAGAGATCACAAATCTTGTTCATCAACCTATTATCGAATGTCTTTCCATTATCCGTTATTACGTAACGAGGAATGCCAAAGCGATAAATAATGTTTACTCGAATAAAACTTGCAATATTTTCCTTCTTTACTTCCTTAAGAGCAACAACTTCAGCCCATTTTGAGAAGTAGTCAGTTGCAGCCAAGATGTATAGGTGCCCACCAGAGGACTTTGGTAGTGGTCCAACAACATCCAATCCCCAAGCGTCAAATGGCCAGGATGCAACAGTCGGGTGCAACACTTCAGGAGGTTGATGAATAAAATTCACATGGAATTGACAAGCCTAGCATCTTCGAGCGTAGTCCAAGCAATCTTTTACCATCGTTGGCCAATAATATCCCATCCTTTTTATATGGAAGTGGAGCTTTGGTCCAGACTGGTGTGACCCACATACACCAGAATGTGCCACTTGCAGAGCTTGGAGAGCTTCTTCTTCTCCTAGGCATCGCAAGAGTACTCCCTCGAACGACCTTCTTTATAATGTATCCTTGTAGTAAAGGAAGCGAGGTGCACAACGACGGATTTCAGTCCTTCTCCTCGGATTTTCTGGAAGTATCCCATAGCATAAGTAGTCGATAATAGGTTGTCTCCATTCTTCTTTCTCAACTTCAGAAATAGCAACAAGATGCTTGAGTTCGTTTTCTTCACCTTCAGTCTTATTTGGCGATGGTACTACCCATTTTTGGCAGATAGTAACTTGCGCTTGATTAGGCAGGGTTAAAGATGAAGGTAGGGCTGCTAAAGCATCAGCCTTCTTATTTTCTTTCCTTAGCACATGCTGAATAGTCACATCACCGAGCCATCCCATCAACTTTTTAGCGTAATCATGATATTGCGTAGTTCAGGCTTCTAAACCTCGTAACTACCCAAAAGCTGATTGACCACTAACTGGGAGTCACCAAAGACTTGCAATTGCAATTGCTTCATATCAACGGCCATTTCAAGCCAAAGTATTAATGCTTGATACTCAGCAATATTGTTGGAACAGAGTTGTGTCAAGGTGAAGGAGTAGGGCAAGACTTCACATTGGGGAGTGACAAATACTACGCCAGCACCAGCTCTTCCACGATGTGCAGCACCATTAAAGTACATATTCCATGGAGGCTGAACTTCAACGATCATGGTGTCCTCATCAGGTAGTTCGTTAGTTAACTCCCAATCATCAGGTATAGGGTGATCTGCCAAGAAGTCTGCTAATGTTTGTCCTTTTATAGCCTTTTGTGGGATGTACACGATTTCAAATTGTTGAAACTGGAGGTACCACCTTGCTAGTCGATCACTAAGAACAGGTTTTGACATCACAAACTTGATGGGATTTGCTTTAGAAACAAGACGTACAACATGAGCTTGAAAGTAGTGCTTCAACTTTTGAATTGAGAAGACTAGCGCCAAGCACAACTTCTCAATTGGCGAATAATTCAACTCGTTTGGTGTCATCATCCTGCTCAAGTAGTAAAGAGAGTTTTCTTTCCCCTCACTATTTTCTTGGGCCAACAGTGCTCCAACAGACCTTTCTTGTGCCGCAATGTATAGTATCAATGGCTTTCCAGGTTTAGGGGTTGCTAAAATTGGAGGCTTCATCAAGTAGGATTTAATGCTTTCAAAAGCATTACTGCATGCTTGGTCCCATTTGAAAGGGACACCTTTCTTCATAAGGCGACTGAATGGTTGACACCTCCCGTCTAGGTTCGAGATGAATCTCCTAAGGTATGCTCTCTTTCCTTGCAGACTTTTCAATTCTTGGATATCTCGGGGCTCAGGCATTTTCAAAATGGCATCCACTTTGGCTTGATCAATTTCGATCCCTCGATGTTAGACAATGAAACCAAGGAACTTTCCAGAAGTAACTCCAAAGGCACATTTCAATGGATTCATCCTAAGTTGGTACCTCCGGAGTAATTCAAATACCATCCTCAAGTCTTTCATGTGGTCGCCCTTCTCTCTTGATTTCACCACCAAGTCGTCAACATAGCATTC
>MU727536.1:5104-29075 GCA_026770625.1 Nicotiana glauca
ACCTAAAACAGATTTGAAACACAACTAAAATCTAAAAGGAAACAAAAATCAAATCGCAAAGCTAATACACAAGTGTTTAAACCAAATAACAGATTACTTATCATAATTGTCAAACACCTAACTGAAAAAAAAAACTGAAAGAAAATCTAACTACACTACAATTCGAATCCTTCAGAATTAAATTAATATTTAACAATCAGAAACAAAAAAAAAAGTTCAAAATTAAGCTAACATGAACCAATTACTGGAATTCAAGTCAAATTGAAAGCACAATCAAACAATTGCATTGAAAGAATATAAAAAAGAAAGAAAGAAAGGAGTTGAGAAACTTACTGAATTTCGACTTTAATGCATTAACTTTGAAATTGGCCCCAAAAATGATATTATATGTTTATTCCATGTCAAATTAACACATAATATCATTTTCAGGGTCATTAGGCACTGATAGTTATGCGTCGCAATTTCGCCCTTGCTTAAAACCCTAGATGTGAGATTTGGGTCATCCGGTTAGGGTTCTTATGAAATAATCAATGGTATAGGGATTGTGGTGACCAAGGGCTTATGGGGTGTGAGTTTGGTTGAGTTTGGGTGGTGGCGCGGCCGTGCATGGTGGTGGCGGCGCCTAGAGTTTGGTAGATTTAGGGCGTTTGGTTGGGATTTGAAACAAACTGAGGGTGGATTTGGTGAGAGGGGAGCGAGGAGAAGAGATGGGGTAATTTTGGGCGTCATTGGACGCCGGCCGCCGGCAAAGACGATATCCGGCCGGCGGCTTAGGGCGGAGGGTGGCGGAGACGGTGGTGTTATAGGGGGTACGAGGTAGAAAGGTTTGGTTGCTGGATTTTGTAAAGTGTTATTACACTTTTATTAAAAATATTTGGACAAATCTACATCGTTGGATGATAGGCGATGGACGGCCTGGATTTACCTGGCCAAAAACGACGTCGTTTTATCACGGGGAGGACTGGACCGGATCAGGGTTTTGAGCCTGGTCAGTTGGTCCGATTTTGGAGGAGTTTTGGGCTGGGGCCAATGAATTTAATGGACTAAAGCCCAAGTCTTCTTTCTTTTATTTTCTTTTCAACTAATCTCTTTCTTTTATTCAATTCAATTTCATTTTTGATTTTGATTTTTTGTGTTAAAAGAAAAAATATGGATTAGACTAAAATTAAACCAATCAATTTCCTCAAACTAACTAGATCCTAATTTTAAAAGAAAAATTAATCAAAAAGTAAAATTTAAAGGAACAAAATGTAAAAGATTTATTTTTGCTATTTTTCTCTTATTTTAGTAATATTAATTAACTAGTAAAACTAAAAATATAAAATTGAATTCCAAATACGAATGCACTATTTTTGTATTTTTTTATGAATTATGGCACCTAAAATGCACATAAAAATACAAACAAGACACAAAATTATGCATTTAATTCCTAAAAATTTAAATAATAAAGAAAAATCCTAATTTTAAGAAATTTTATAGGAGTAATTTAAGCTTGTCAAAAATCACGTGCTCACAACTGCCCCTCTTTGCTCGAAGACACGAAGGGTTTTCGGGCAAAGATAAATGAGCACCATAAAGGATTTTTGCCTGCTCAGCACTCCATGAGAAGCATTTTGAAAACCGTCTGACCGAACCCTGCTTCAAAGGTTGCCTACATATCCTTGGCAATAAAGGAATCAGGTCAGTGTAGTTCTTGAAGGTTTGGTAGCTGGGACAACCAAGAGCTGTGAATTTCATTGCTATTGCTGCTGCTACTGCTTGCTGACCTCCTTATTACACCAAAAAGAAAATCAAAGCTAAGCTAGCTATGCCTATCAACTATGAGTTACAAGATTCCTATCTAAAATTCTCTTGAAGCTTGATCTTGAGTCTTAGCTGAGTTGGCTGTGGACTTCGATCTGAATCTTGATGCTCGCAAGTTGTAGGTGTTTACTTCTTCATGCAGCATTGGGTCAAAACAGGATCAACGTAACTTGTGGCTTCAATCACGTTTTGAGCAATCCGCACCCTGGCTTGCTTCACATTTGAGTTCATTTCTTTTTTGTTCTTTTCTTCTTTTCTTGATTCTGGATTGAGACTCATTCCATTGGTCATCTTGCACCTTGTGTCTTGATATCGACCTGCTTAAGATACCAAAACAAACAAACGAATGAAATTTTTCTGCCCCAATTTTTACTAGGAAAATTTCGTGAGTTAGTTGTGACACATATCTAAGCAGTCAAATTAGAATTGTGTATTCTTGTGAATGAATCCAGGTTATGCTGGAAAATGACCAGGATATACCGAAAAAAGAAAAAGAGTCTTGGGTTATGCCGGGACGAAAAGAAAAAAGATCCTTGGGTTTTGCCGAGATTTGGAAAGAAAAAGCTCCTTGGGTTATGCCACGGAGATCCTCGATTTTTTGGCCGGGATTTGGAAAGAAAAATCTCCTTGAGTTTTGCCAGGGAGATCCTCGGTTTTTTGGAAAGAAAAAGCTCCTTGGGTATTGCCAGGGAGATCCTCGGTTTTGTGGCCAGGATTTGGAAAGAAAAAGCTCCTTGGGTTATGCCAGGGAGATCCTCGGTTTTTTGGCCGGGATTTGGAAAGAAGAAAAAGCTCCTTGGGTTTTCTAGGGAGATCCTCGGTTTTTTGGCCAGGATTTGGAAAGAAAAAAAAAGCTCCTTGGGTTTTGCCAGGGAGATCCTCGGTTTTTTGGCCGGGATTTGGAAAGAAAAAAGCTCATTGGATTTTGACAGGGAGATCATTGGTTTTTGGCCGGGATTTTGAAAGAAAAAGCTCCTTGGGTTATGCCAGTGAGATCCTTGGTTTTTTGGCCGGGATTTGGAAAGAAGAAAAAGCTCCTTGGGTCCCAGGGAGATCCTCGGTTTTTTGGCCGGGATTTGGAAAGAAAAAAAAAGCTCCTTGGGTTTTGCCAGGGAGATCCTCGGTTTTTTGGCCGGGATTTGAAAAGAAAAGGCTCCTTGGATTATGCGAGGGAGATCCTCGGTTTTTTGGTCGGGATTTGAAAAGAAAAAGCTCCTTGGGTTATGCTAGGGAGATCCTCGGTTTTTGGCTGGGATTTGAAAAGAAAAAGCTCCTTGGGTTATGCTAGGGAGATCCTAGGTTTTTTGGCCGGGATTTGAAAAGAAAAAGCTCCTTGCTACCATGATTTGTTTCTCTTTTGGGGTTTCCATTTTTATTTCTTTTCTTCTTCTTCTCTTTTTTCTTTTTCTTTTTATATTTTCCTTTTTATTTAGCAAAACACATGAAAGAATTTTGGGGAAACTTCCTTTTTGGTTGTTTTCCCGCTACAAAGCTATTTCAGCGCTTGCGCGCTTCATTTCCTTTTGGGTTGCACCTGCTTCTTGCATGGTTGCTTTGATTGCACATGCTTTTCAACAAAGAACAGTTTGTTAGTTTGAAATAGTGGTTGGTTTTGTGGCCTTGATCATTCCAATCGCTTTATCCCGTCCCCATCTCCGTTGAGAGCTTTGCTTCTTTTTAGCCTTGAGGGTGAATCTCTTTTCAAACTGACTGGATTCAACTTTTAGGATTTCATGATGACTCGCCCATGTAGGCTCCGGCCTGTTCACCTTATTCTGCCTTTAGGAACTTTGCTTTTCTTTCTTTTCTAATGTCTTTGCTTCGAAAGCATCAAACACCATGGTCAATCGGTATTGGACTGACGCACTCGCTGAGGCTGGACCTTTTCTTTGACTCTGACCAGGCGGAGCCCTGTGAAGCCGGTCCTTCCACCTTTTTTTTGTATTAGTTACGGAATCAGATTAAACCAAAAGGGATTCAAAGAAAAGTATGCAAAAGGAAAGCATATGAGTTTAAAGAGAAGCATCCCTTTTGGGGGGAAAAGAAGGACTTATCTAGGGTGCATGCTGGCTTCAAATGAACATGACATGCTTCTTGGACTAGACGCCCGACCCACATAAACTTTCCAGCTTCTCGTGAACACATTTATCCGCGTTTCAAAACACGAGGACCTTGCTAGGACTCTTTTGGTAGTGAGATGTCTTCTTTTCGGCCGACAGCGCACTTTGCGGGTTTTCGCTAATCGACCTCTCTCATTTCTCTTCTCACCGTCGCCCGATAGTGCTCTTTGCAAGTTTTCACTAAGCGGACTCTCTCATTTCCAATTTCTCTACTCACCACCGCCTTATGGTGCCCGAAGGTTTTCGCTGATAAGACTCTCTCATTTTATTTATCTCAATTTGAATTGCATCGGATTCCATGAATGCATTTTTCACTTCCCTGCCTTTGCCAATTGATCGGAAGGACATGGACAAGGTCTTTTGGGGTAAAAAGATTTTGGGCAGAACTACAACTTTGGAACCGTTTCGGTGGATTCATAGCCAAACCATCATATCATCTGCCCCAGTTTCAATTTTTGGGGAAATTGGGATTTTTGTTTTGGTGTGACTGAACCTCAGGGAGAGGTTGCCTACGTATCCTTGCGGAATCAAGTCGAACATAGTTCAGGCAAATAATTTTGCTTTTGTTTTTTTTGTTTTGTTTTTCTTTTCTTTTCCTTCTTTTTCTTTTCTTTTTTTTTTCCTTTTCTTTTTCTTTTTGTACTTTCGGGTTCCAAAAAAGGTAGCTAAAGAAGCGAAACCGGCTCAAAGGGTTTACGAAGGATTGATAGTGTTTGGGGTAGAGGGAAGGAAAGCCTTCTTCATCTCAATTACACAAAAGCCATCAAACCAGGAGGCCTAGACATAATTCCTTTTGACTGCATCTGCATTAACTGCTGTTTCAGGGTTATTTCCTTCGATGTCTCCCAGATACAATGCTCTTTTTGGCAAAATCTTTCGGATTATGTATGGACCTTTCCAACTTGGAGAAAACTTTCCTTTTTGCTTCCTGGTGATGAGGGAGAATGCGTCTGAGTACGAGCTGTCCCACTTCAAAATTCTCGGGACACATTTTCTTGTTATAGGCGCGGGCCATTCTTTGTTGGTACAACTGCCCGTGACAAACTGCGGCCATCCGTTTTTCATCAATTAATGATAACTGCTCCAACCGGGTCTTAACCCACTCACTGTCCTCAATTTCTGCTTCAACAATTATGCGATGCGAAGGGATTTCTACTTCTACAGGTATGACAACTTCAGTTCCGTAAACCAACAAGTACGGGGTCGCTCCGATTGATGTACGTACTGTGGTACGATATCCGAGTAATGCAAAAGGAAGCTTTTCATGCCATTTCCTGGAGCTTTGAATCATCTTTCTCAAAATCCTCTTGATGTTCTTATTTGCTGCTTCCACAACACCATTGGCTTTTGGTCGATAGGGGTAGAGTTTCTATGTGTTATTTTGAATTGTTCACATACCTCTCCCATCAGACGACTGTTCAAGTTTGCAGAATTATCGGTAATGATAGTTGCAAGAATGCTAAAGCGGCAAATGAGATTGGAGTGCACAAAGTCCACCACAGCCTTCTTGGTGACTGATTTAAGAGTGATGGCTTCAACCCATTTTGTGAAGTAATCGATTGCAACCAGTATGAATCTATGTCCATTTGAAGCTTTTGGCTCGATTGGCCCGATGACATCCATACCCCAGGAAACAAACGACCAAGTTGCTGACATCGGATGAAGCTCTGTTGGAAGTGCATGAATCAAATCACCGTGCATCTGGCATTGATCACATTTTCGAACAAAACTGAAGCAGTCCTTTTCCATGGTTATCCAGTAATACCCCGCTCACAGAATTTTCTTTGCCAACACATAACCATTCATATGAGATCCGCATACTCCCGCGTGCACTTCATGCATAATTCTTCCGGCTTCCTCGGCATCAACACATCTTAGCAAATTGAGGTCTGGGGTCTTTTTGTACAAGACATCACTGCTTAAGAAGAAACCACTCGCATGCCGTCTAATGGTTCTCTTTTGATCTCCAGTGGCTTGCTCGGGGTATTCTTGTATTTTTAGAAATCTTTTGATATCATGATACCAGGGCTGAATGCTGGGTTCTGTTTTGACCGCATTGCAATACCCGTGCTTTTTTTTAATTTGAATCTCCAGCGGGTCAATATGGGCATTGCCTGGGTAAGGCAGCATGGAAGTTAGAGTGGTGAATGCATCGTCTAGTTCATTGTGACACCGAGGAACGTACCTTAACTCTATCGAGTTGAAGCGTTTGGTGAGATCTTCCACATGTTACCGATAGGGAATGAGCTTAATATCTCGAGTCTCCCACTCTCCCTGGGCTTGCCGGACAATCAGGTCAGAATCCACCATGATCAATAAGTCTTCAACATCTTGGTCAATTGCCATATTTATGCCTATGATGCAAGCTTCATACTCAGCTGTATTGTTTGTGCAGAAGAATCAGAGCCTAGTCGTGGCTGGGTAGTGCTGACCATTAGGTGATATCAAGATTGCCCCAATGCCTACACCTCTTGCATTTACTACTTCGTCAAAGAACATTTTCCAGGCACGAGTATCCTCAGAGATGGCTTCTACTAAATTTAGCTCTTCATCTGGGAAGTATGTGCTCAATGGTTGATATTCCTCGTCAATCGAGTTTTCAGCCAAATGATCTGCTAACGTCTGGGCTTTCATTGCCGTGCGAGTGATGTAAACTATGTCAAATTCAGTGAGCAAGACTTGCCATTTTGCTAGTCTCCCAGTGGGCATCAGTTTCTGGAATATGTACTTCAGAGGATCCAACCTGGTTATGAGGTAGGTAGTATGGGCTTGAAGGTAATGTCTCAACTTTTGAGCAACCCACATCAAGGCACAACACGTTCTCTCCAGCAAAGTGTATTTAGCTTCATAGCTGGTGAACTTCTTGCTCAGATAATAAATTTCCTGCACTTTCTTGCCGGTTATGTCATGTTGCCCAAGAACACAGCCGAACGAATTTTCCAACACTGTCAGATACAAGAAGAGAGGCCGCCTAGGCTCTGGTGGGACCAACATTGGAGGATTTGACAAATATTCCTTGATCTTGTCGAAAGCCTCCTGACATTCAGAAGTCCATTTGATTGCCGCATCTTTCTTCAATAGTTTGAATATGGGCTCACATGTGGTAGTCGGTTGAGCGATGAACCGACTGATATAGTTTAGCCTGCCCAATAAGCTCATCACATCCTTCTTAGTTCTTGGAGGAGGTAACTCTCGAATGGCCTTTATCTTTGTTGGATCCAACTCAATACCTCTCCTGCTGACTATGAAACCCAGGAGCTTGCCTGATGGGACTCCGAAAGCACATTTAGCCAGATTCAACTTCAAATCACACTTGCGCAGCCGTTCAAAGAACTTTCTTAAATCTCGCACGTGGTCACTCTGAGTTTGGGATTTAATGATTACGTCCCACATACACCTCTATCTCTTGATGCATCATGTCATGGAAAATGATGGTCATAGCTCTCATATAGGTTGCATCGGCATTCTTCAACCCAAATGGCATGATCCGTTAATAGTAAGTACCCCAGGGTGTAGTGAAAGCTGTTTTCTTAGCATCGTCTTCATCCATCAACACCTGGTGATATCCTGCGTAACAATCCACGAAAGACTGTATTTCATGTTTGGCGCAGTTATCAACAAGGATGTGGATGTTGGGCAAAAGGAAATTCTCTTTTGGACTCGCCCTATTCAAATCTCGATAGTCCACACACGCCCATGTTTTCCCATCTTTCTTTGGCACTAGAACCACATTGGCTAGCCATGTAGTATATCGGACCACTCGGATTACCCCCACCTTTAGTTGTTTTGTGATTTCTTCTTTGATATTATCACTTATATCAGTTTTAAGCTTTCTTTTTTTCTGCTGCACTGGAGGGCAATCGGGGAAAATTGGCAATTTATGCACCACTAGATCCACACTCAGTCCTGGCATGTCGTCATATGACAAAAAAAACACATCTTTAAACTAAAAAAGGAGTTGGATTATTGCATCCTGAGTTTTCTCATCTGTGTGAATGCTTATTTTATTTTCCCTTATTTCTTCGGCAGTTCCCAAATTAACCGGTACAGTGTCATTCAGATTTGGCTTAGGTTTGTTCTCAAATTTTTCCAATTCTCGGTTTATTTCCCTAAAAGCCTCTTCTTCATCATATTCCGATTCTTGATTCATTATTTCACAGTTAGACAGCGTGTTTGAGTCTGGGCATGAAGTCCGCAAGCATGTCATGTTATTTAAAGCCGCATTATTATAACTGAAAGAAAAGATAAAAAGGAAAAATAACAAAAATTAGAAAGAATAAAGAGAAGAATGGACGATGAAATATTGATTTCAGTTCTTGGAATTTGGAAAGATAACAGGGTTTACATTCAGGAATTTAAAAGACAAGAAACTAGAAGAAACATTCGAGCTACACCCTGAGATAACTCGAGATGCGGAAAAAGTGACAGGGCTAGTCTACCGGGACTCCCGCCTGATCGGGAATGGCATAGCCTTCCAATTTTGGAGTTTAGCATCTGGTCCCATGTAGAGCACCTCAACGGTGCTAGTACATTCCCCTGGCTGAACCATGTTTGTTTCATAAAGCATTTGCCTCATAGCTCCACAGATATCTTCGATTTCTTCAGCCATGAACACCTCATCGTCTTCTTCTTCGTTATACTTAGGCTTGACAAAGGTCTCATACAGATGTGGCAGTGGTTGTGGTAGAACCCATCCTTCTTTCTTTCTTTCTTCGGCCCATTTTTCATCATCTGGGTAGGGCGGAAGCCTATCCCGAAATACTTCTCTGCTGTGGGTAGAGTTACCGGTTCAGATATTCCTTGCAAAGCTTTTCCCAACCCTTTTCCTGGTTTGAAACTGTGTCTAATCATTTCTTTGGCCACCATGATTGAAGCATTAGATAGGAAAGGCTGGGGGCACGGATTTGCCTCCTCGTATTGGTCAGCTACCACAATTTCAAAGGCTTGATAGACAATATGCTCACTTCCTTCCCTCGCCTCCAGGCATGGGATAGATGGGTCACGATAAATGGACTTCTCATATTCTCCGTGGACCACGATCTCCTGATATTCATACTCAAATTTCACTATTTGGTGGAGGGTAGAGGGCACAGCTCCTACAGCATGGACCTAGGGCCTTCCCAGAAGAAAATTATAAGATGTATCCACGTCCAACACCTGGAAGGTTACCTCGAAATCCACCGGGCCTACGGTCAATATCAAATCAATCTCACCGATGGTATCCCTCTTAACACCATCAAAAGCTCTCACACAAACATTATTCGGACGAATCCTTCCTGTCCCGATTTCCATTCTTTGCAACGTGAAGAGTGGGCAAATGTCAACCCCCGAGCCTCCATCCATCATGACTCTCTTGATGTAGTAACCCTCATATTTGACAGTCAGGTGCAAGGATTTGTTGTGGGCCGCTCCCTTTGAAGGCAAATCATTTTTACTGAAAGAGAGTTGATTGACGGTGAAGAATCTTTCTGCCATCCTTTCAAGTTGTTAAACTAAAGTTTCAATTGGCATATATGCCTCGTTCAAAGTTTTCATTAGGATCTTCTGATGTTTGACAGATTTGATCACCAATGACAACAGTGACACTTGCTCAGGATATTTCCTCAATTGCTCCACCGTTTCGTAGGCAGGCATCTTCATTTTCTGAAAGAAGGCCTCCTCTTCTTCGGCGCTTACCGGCTTCTTAGATGGAAATCGCTTTCATGTGGCGTTGTTTAACTCCTGCGCATTTGAATATTTTTGAACATGGACTGTTTCTGGAAGTTCTCCCAAAATTTCCTTGCCTTTGTATGTAACCACTGTTTGCTGGTAGTTCCATGGCACTGCAGAGGGGTCGGTCATTGGCTTCTGTGGTACGTATCTAATAACCACTGGCTCACTCAGCCGAGGTGGTTTAATTGTCCCCAGCACCACATAGGCCCCTTTCGGCACGTACATTTGTGTCCCCTTCTTCACTTCACACTTCCTCGGAGTGCTCACAACTAGTGGTTTCTCTTAGCGACCTTGCGGAACATAAAGAACCTCATGTTTAGGAGGCATTGGCTCTGCTTTTGTCTCAATTTTCTTTTCAAGCTCATTTTTGACAATTTTGTTCTTCTTCTCCCCTTTTTCCTGCTTCGGGGCTACCCTGGGCTTCCTTTCCGCATCAGCAATAGCAATTATGGCTTTCAAGGCTGGATCAAATTCCCTGTCTTCACAAATCATACCGATTACCAGCCCGTTGTTGTGAGCGGGCAAAGGGTTATTGGTAACATTCGGGGCTTCTTCATCCCTCAACACTATCTTTCCTTGTTCAATCAAATCTTCCACAACTTTCTTCAATGTCCAGCAGTTGTCAGTACTATGCCCTTCAGCTCCTGAATGATAGGCACAATGGAAACCGCATTGATAAGCTGGAGATTCTGGGTTCTACCTGTTTTGGGGAATAGGCTGTAGTAGATTCATCTGGATGAGCTTCGGGAACAAACTGGAGTAGGGTTCACCAATTGGTGTAAAATTTGGTCGTCTAGGTGGTTCCCGAGGGCAGAAGTTATTTTTTGGTAGTCGGGGATTATATTGGTTCTGGTAAGGAGGTTGGTTTCTTTGGAATGGAGGTGGATTTCGGTTAGCTTGTGATTGCGGTCGGCCAAAAGGTTGAGCATTCATTACTGCATAAGGTGGAGGAGCATAAGCCATATCTGTGTGAGGGTAGTAGTGTTAAGGGGTTCTTTCAGAGAACACCGGTCTAGGAGCCCGATATCGTCTTCCTCCCGATGTTGCCATAACTGTTTCTTCTTTCTTTTTGCCGTTGGCCATTCCTCCAGACCCGCCTTGAATGGCTTGGGAGGTTCCTCTTATGGCCGATTGGATCAAGATTCTGCCCATTTTTAGCCCATTATCTACTATCTCTCCGATTTTTATTGCCTCTGCGAAAGGCTTACCCATGGCAGATATCATATTCTGAAAGTAGTCTGCTTCCTGGGCTTGTTGGAAAACGCTGACCATCTCTACCTCATCCATTGGAGGCTTCACTCTTGACGCCTGTTCGCCTCTTAATTGCATACTCGCGAAAACTTTTCGAGGGCTTTTCCTTTAGATTCGCCAAAGAGTTCCTATCTGTTTCAATGTCTATATTGTATTGGAATTGTCGAACAAAGTCTCGGGCGAGATTATCCCAAATATGCCAACGCGAGACATCCTAATCCATATACCACTCTGAAGCGATACCAATTAAGCTTTCCCCGAAATATGCCATCAACAATTCTTCTTTGCCACTGGGCCCCCGTAACTAATTGCAATACTTCTTCAAATAAGCAATGGGGTTGCCGTGCCCGTCATACTTTTCAAATTTTGGTGTTTTGAACCCTGACGGCAAATGTACATGCGGGAACATGCACAAGTCTGTATAGGAGATGCTCTTCTGCCCGCTCAAGCCTTGCATATTTTTCAAGCTTTGATTGAGGCTTCTCATTCTCTTTGCCATCTCGTCCTGTTTTGGGGCCTTGGAGGTCTTGTCTTGCCCCGGTGTAAGCTCGTATGGTGGCTGCTGAGAGTAAGTATATTGAGGATAATGAGGAGGGTCAGCCTGGAAGACGGGATTTTGAAATGTGAAGACTGAAGGGTCAACAAAATGCTTGGGTAGCGATGGTTGTATGGTTGTGGAAGATGGTGGAGCCATGAAGATGTTGGGAGCAATTCCAGACGGGAGCACCTGGGGGCGAACCTCAGAAGGTGTTCCGAAGAAATGAGCAGTTATAGTAGGTTGCCCCAATGGAGTGTTAGGGTGGCTAATGGGGATGGTAGTAGCACCTCCAGATCTAGGAAATAACTCCGGGAATCCGGGGATGGTGCTTGGAGGTTTCTTTCCATTGTTCCAAGCATCCCATATTTCCATCAATCGCAGGCGCAAGATCCGATTTTCTTCAGCTGTAAAAGACTTAGAGGCCGGGACTCCCGAGATGGGGCTGTCTTCGGGTATAGGGATTACAGGCAGAGTCATTTCAGACGACATCTCTGTATTTCCTTTGGATCTAGTGAAATAGCGATGTGAGGCCAGCTTACCACAAACCAACCACCGTTTCTAAAAAGCTCAGCTAGAATTGGACAGCAACAACGATTAGTTTTGAAACACATAACAGATAGGTAATCGCACATTGGAGTGTGATACACCTATACAGTTAAATGAATATCTACATGTTTGCTTCGATTGCATGCGTCATCCCGGCTTTTCTCTTGTTCCTTTTCTTTTTTCTTTCTCTTTTTGTTTTGTTTTGTTTTATTTTCCTTTTCTTCATCTCTCTTTATTTTCATTTTCTGCCTTTTCTTTTCTTTGGCCATGGGTTTTCCCTCAATACCTTATTTTCTTCCTTCGTGTTTCTTTTTCTCTCTTGTTTTTCCTTTTACTTATTTCCCTCGTGTTTCTCTCTTTCTCTTTTTCTTAGGATTACGGTTGAATCTTATGTATATTGCCTACGTATCATGGCCCCACATGAATCAGACCAGGTATAGTTCTTGCAAATAAATGCAAAAAGTAAGAAAACAAATTTTTGAGATTTTTAATTTTTCATTAATAACAACCACGATTACAAAAGCTACTAGACTATTTGTTTTTCTTTTCTTGAAAAAGGAAATTACAAAAACAGACTCAAAAGCAAAAATACAGACTCGATTAACTAAGAATACATCAAAGCTTCAAATCCTGGGGCCCGCGGGGCATTATTCGGCATCACCGCGGGCCTGCGTGCAAGACCCCTTTGCAACTAATCTGAATCATTCATGACCTGGCGAACAAATATCATTAATGAGGTAAAGAAGGTGGTACGACCCATCCGTTCATCGGACTGACACTTCATGACAATATAGTTTGCAATGCTTCGGATCCTTTCCCTGATTCGGCCCTTTTCCTGGAGGAGTTGACTTATTTGTTGGGTGCAAGCCTCTAGCACCTGAGAGTCCTGGAAGTGAAGTTCTAGTAGCAGTTTTATTTCCTTTTCCATCTTGGCAATTAACCCATAGCAATGGTCCCTATCGGCCTGAAATTCTTTGTCTCACCGGGCTGCCCTTTCTTCCAGGGTATTCATTTTTCTTTTCATGCTGGCAATGGTTCCCTCGTAGTTTATCTTCATTTTGTTGCACAAGTTGGGCTCTTTCTTCAGTCTTCTTGGCCCACTGTGCCCGAAGTCTTGCCATGCTCCCCTCGGATTTTTCTAATTCTTCCTGGCAATCCAAGACTAGTTTCCTTAACCCTTTAATCAATCTTTCATCAGATAGACTTCTTTCTTGGTTCCTGGAATCTATTTTCATTTGCTGAATTTGGGATTTGAGTGCTTCATTCTCCTGAGCTAACTTCTTTTTATCACCTTCATCGGCTGCAGCCTGTACACTCTTTTTGAATTGGAGATCTCGGACCTGTTGCTCCAACTTTCCTATTCTTGCTCGGTACTTCCTTTCCTTAGCTTGCCAATCCCATTGAGCCTGGGTCCCGTCGGTGAATTGTTGCACATGTGGCCTTTTAGCGGGTCTATCGAGGATTTGAAACTTTTTACCAAACCACGTCAAATATTTGGGATCTACCTCATCTCTAGCTTGGTTCTGTACTATGGTTTTAGGCTCGAAGAACCAGCACTCATTCCATATCTTTCGGATTCTGCCTTCAGGAAATGCGGCCTTTGGGCCTAACTCAATGACTTGCTCACTCAAGTCTTCATCATTATGCACTGTCTGGAATCTTCCAAGTTGTCTCAAAACTCGGTAAGGAGCATAAGGCTGTATGCTTCGAATACCCATCAAAAGAATATTAGAGACCTCTACTGATGTGTATACAGCTTCAGTAGCAGGAAGCCATCCATAAGCCCATTCAACTTTATCTGCGGTCAAGGATCTTAAGCATGACGACCAGGCCTCAGTACCCTCAGGGAACTCAATACCTGCCACCCGGGTCCCAAATTCTGCAATACAACTCAACCCGGTTAAACCGTAGTTCATATAGCCTGTTCGGTGACAGAGGTGTTCCTGTATCCACAAGTGTAAGAGCAAATTGCAACCTTGAAAGAATTTCACACCTTCCCGACATTTGGTCAAAGCTCGGTATATTTCTCCTACAATTAGGGGAACCACTGTGCTAGTAGGTTTTTTCATGGCAACATCTAGCATCCCTACCAGGCCGAGGTCTATGTGACCATCTTTTCTCGGACAAACCATCAATCCCAGAAAGGCTACCATGAAGGCTAATCCCCGTTGGGCTTCCCATTTATCTTTATTCCTGGCATGTGTCAAGCCGGTGTTGGGTTCCTCGAAACCTTTTGGGTTACCATTTCGGTGATATAAGAAATGCAATGTACAACACCCTTTCGCCAGATGCGGGTCTTGGATGTCCCGACTGATGTTCAACAAGTCCAGGAACTTATGAAGGGTTACCGGTCGTGGGGCCAGTGAGTATCTACCTCGAAGGTTCCCGTTGAGACTCGCGTATCCCACAATCTCTTCTAATGTAGGTGTGAGTTCAAAATCTGAAAACCAGAATACATTTCGGGTCGGGTCCCAAAATGGTATTAGTGCCTCAATAATATCCTTCCTCGGTTTGATGTTCAATAGATCAACAAGACCGCCCAAAATTTTGACCACGGTATCTCTGCTTCCCTTTCCCAAATCATGCCATCATATATGGAGTTTCAAGGGGATCTCGCTCAGGACTAATAAGGTTTCGATGTTACTTGAAGTCATCCTGCACATTTATTTGAAAGGGGATTTAATGATTTATTTTTGGGAAAAATGGCTATTTTGGAAAAATTCTTTATTTAGAAAACAAAGACTTGGTTTTGCAAATACGGCCTTTCAGCACTTCTAGGAGGAAAATTTTAAGGCTGTGCCCGCAAACCATTTAAAAATAACTCAGGGTGGCTGTTCTTGCAAAAACGGCCTTTCGGTGTCCTTTTCGGAACATTCAGCTTATTTTAGACAAGAATGGCATCACCCGACTTATTTATGATAAGAATTAAAATTTTGATATTTTTGGGCTATTTTTGCAAAAGGGAGGTTGGACCCGATGAGGGTTGCCTACGTATCTCACATCCGGTGAGAATCAAACCAGCGTAGTTCGGGCAGAGTTGCCAAAATCAAATGTATATATTTTTTTTTTGAACAACAATTTTCATTTTCAAATATTTGTTTTTCATTTTTCAAAAATTCGACAGCATTTCAGTACTATTTGGGGCATTGGTTTTTCACAACAAATAGTTACCCTCACTTAATCCTAACACTACTATTTTTCTCAATTTCTCTTATTATATGAAAGCCGGTCAACATGCAAAGCCGAGTAAATGAATGCGCAAGTAGCACGTAAGATGCATCAGGATGGTGTTTTTCCTTTCAGGTCACCTGTCCTAGACGGACCCAACCCCTGTGTTGAGTCCCCTAAGTCAAATGCACATGATGCAAACAAATGTCCTACTAGGGATCCGACATGAATTTTTTGTTCTTCTAGGTTTAAATCCTATGTTTATTGGTCTAGACCTGGCTTACCTGAGCGGACAACTCGAGCCGAGGGGGAGGCAGCGTACCGGGGATACAGAAGCTCTGTCGGCTTTGCAACTTATCCAACTGCGTTCTAAATTGGGAAAGACTCTATACAGAAGAGAAGCTACACGAAGTGCACCCTTCTTCATGATGTAGAAGACTCAGAAAGAGGAAGGGATTCGCGACAGTTTATATATACAATTTCAACGAATATCAAAGCGGTAAAACATTTAGCACATATAGCATGGAACATATAGAAAAATCTGATAAAGCCAAATATAACAATTGTACTAAGCTTGGATTCTTGAACCCTGAATCGAAATTCTGGGTTCGTGTCCCCAGCAGAGTCGCCAGAGCTGTCACACCTTTTTTACACACCTACCCCGAAGGATAATGTATAAGGGAGTTTTTCTATTTAAAGTGACATTATTCGAAATTGGATTATTTATTTATTTTTAGAGTCGCCACTTGGGAAAGGATTGGCTTTTGGTGTCCCAAGTCACTGGTTTAACTTAAATACCAAATCGAGGAAAATGTTCGACTTCCCAATTGGAGTCTACGAACCAGAAATTCTGAGTAAGGAATTCTGTTGACCCGAGGGAAGGTGTTAGGCACCCCCGGATCCCGTGGTTCTAGCACGGTCATTTAAATTATTATAAATGGCTAAAATCTGATTTTTATACATGTTCCCACCTATAATGCAATTTTAAGATTATTTACCGCTTTTAGTTAATTTTTACGAAAGTGAACGTCGTTTAAAAATGTGTTTTTGGATCACGTCACATGAAATGCACCCGGATCCTTGACACATTCTTATTCAACGTTTTTAGATTTGGATTTGGATTGCATGAAATGCACACTCATATTTAAGAAGGTAAACTTATTGAAAAGCGCACTTAAAGCAACTAACGAGTTATTATCTTTGCGGAGGGTCGTGAAATTCGCTAGACGGTACGCCCCAAATTCTAAGTATTTTAATTGAGAATTTAATGAGGGCCCCGCAATTTATGTTTTTTGTCGGCAAGGCTCATCTCTTTTTTACTTAAAGGCCAACCTAAAGCAAACTACGATTTTCTATTTATTTTTGTCTCTAAAAGAGCCTAATTAATTTGCATTTATAAATTCGGGCCTCGAGTTCAAGTCTGAATTCAAACAAAAGGGAGGACCCTCTTAATTTGAACCCGCTACCTAACTCGAAAGCCTAAATTCATATTGCAAAATATTTCTCCATATTCCTAATATAATTTTAAAAGGGTTTTTGACTTCTATCAATTTTGGGGCCTTCAAACTCGGCCTAATACAGGTTTAATGTAACACTGCCCAGACGTGGACCTGGTGCCACGAAAATTGGGCCTGCTGTGTTTTATTTGGATATTGCCAAGCTTTTGGGCCTCTGACATGTGGTTGGGCCCAATCATCCGTTGATCAAGGAGGCCCTGTTGCCTCGGCTTACGATTAAGCCCATACAATGAGCCCATCAACCAGTTTGTAATAATCAGTATATCACTTATTTGACCAAGGATTGTTAAATAAATATTCAAACCATTATTTGTTAATCTGGACTTCAACAGTCAATTAACCTCACAACTACCTATCTCACACAAATTCAAAGAGGATCTGGACACTTTTAAATAGGCAAAAATGAAATCCTGTGAGTTGGACTTTTAATAGGCGGGCAGTAAACAAACGACATGTCCAGTATACTACCTACTACTTGAAAATTTAATCAAATATGAAAGTGTGCAGCTAAAAGTAATTATACTATTTATTACTTGAAATACATTTCTCTAATTCCAAAGTTCTAATGTTTCAATTAATTAAAAATCACGTTAAATTGGTATTACTGACAACATATTAGCATTTTGCTAGGCAGTCACTGATTTACTTGACTGAGACATACTTCACATGTCCTAAGTCAACCAAACACCAAATATATGTGCTATCATCAGAGTTCAGCAGTTCAAATTACAGTCTCTAGTATACAGTTCACAGTTCAGTAATTATACAGTTCACAATTCAGAGATATAGTAATTGCAAAATAAAAACAAAACTAATCTAAAACTATAGTAGAACCATCAGAACAATTGGCAACCACTTCATTTCATTTTTAGCTTGTGATGTACATTGACATGAGCTCAGAATGTGTACCTGAAATCAAAGTACAATAAGATGAAGGAGAATCAGTAGCAAATAGCAAAGCAACTGCTCATATACAGTCCAACAAATAGCATCAGAATCAGTCCGGAATTGAAATGCAAAAACACAGTTCCAATAATCCACCAAAAACACTTGAGTAAACCAAAATGATTTGAAATTAAACCCAGGAGATGATTTCTGAAATTCAGCAAATAGAAACAACCCAAAACACCTTGAACAAAGCCCAAAATGACTTGAAATTGGATCTAGAAACACTAGGAATACTCGGATTAAAATTAACTTGCAATCAAACTCCAAATTTCAATGTAACAGTATCTTTTTTTTTTGAATTTTCTACTGGATTTTTGGATGGTTTTGGATTTTTGGCTGGGATTAAGATCTAGAAGAAAAATTGAACTATAGGAATGCAGATTTTTAACTTCCTTAGGTTTTGAAATTTAAATTTGAACTTCAGAACTTCAGAATGGGATTTGGGGGGGNTTGGGGATTTTTCAAAGTGTGTCAAACTTCTTTTTCAGAGCACTAGATATGCCTTTTATAGGCAGAAAAAAAGGCAGAAGGTTCTGGAACTCATTCCCCATTTCCCCCCCTTTTTTATTTTAGAAATTAGTCATTAATCCCTAAATTTGTGGCTTGTTGCCCAAGTTATTGCTCTAAGAATCCTGAAACTTACACTAAGACCCCCTTCTAGAAGGACCTAGGGTGTTTTTCTACCTGTGGAATACCTGTATTACCCTTACTTGAGTTCTGAAATTGCTTAGCCTTAACAAACTGAGCCATTTCCAATGCCCAAACTACCGCTGACTAACCCTGAAATTACTAACCCAACCAAACCCCTTTACCTTAGTTAAGATCCAACTAAAGTCAATTAAACTAAGTTGTTCAGCTATATCCAATTATCCTAACTTAATTACTTTAACAACACTGAATTAAAGAACCATTATTGATGAAATTGAAACAAATTAAACTAGACTAATTAAACTAACAGAACGATTGATTCAATCAAGCAAAAATCAAACAGTACCTAAAACAGATTTGAAACACAACTAAAATCTAAAAGGAAACAAAAATCAAATCGCAAAGCTATTACACAAGTGTTTAAACCAAATAACACATTACTTATCAGAATTGTCAAAAACCTAACTAAATCAAAATGAAACTAAAAGAAAATCTAACTACACTATAATTCGAATCCATCAGAATTAAACTAATATTTAACAATAAAAAATAAAACAAAAAATCAAAATTAAGCTAACATGAACCAATTTCTTGAATTCAAGTCAAATTGAAAGCACAGACAAACAATTGCATTGAAAGAACATAAAAAAGAAAAAGAAAGGAGTTGAGAAACTTACTGAATTTCGACTTTAATGCATTAATCTTGAAATTGGCCACAAAAATGATATTATATGTTTATTCCATGTCAAATAAAAACATAATATCATTTTCAGGGTCATTAGGCATTGATAGTTATGCGTCGCAATTTCACTCTTGCTTAAAACCCTAGATGTGAGATTTTGGCCATCCGGTTAGGGTTTTTATGAAATAATCAATGGTATAGGGTTTGTGGTGACCTGGGGTTATGGGATGTGAGTTTGGTTGAGTTTGGGTGGCGGCACTGCCGTTCATGGTGGTGGCGGCGCCTATGATTTGGTAGATTTAGGGTATTTGGTTGGGATTTGAAACAAACTGAGGGTGGATTTGGTGAGAGGGGAGCGAGGAGAAGAGATGGGGTAATTTTGGGCGTCATTGGATGTCGGCCGCCGGCGGGGACGATTTTCGGCCGGCGGCTTAGGGCGGAGGGTGGCGGAGACGGTGGTGTTCCAGGGTATACGAGGAAGAAGGGTTTGGTCGCTGAATTTTGTAAAGTGTTATTACACTTTTATTAAAAATATTTGGACAAATCTACATCGTTGGATGATAGGCGATGGACGGCCTGGATTTACCTGGCTAAAAATGACGTCGTTTTATCACGGGGAGGACTGGACCGGATCAGGGTTTTGAGCCTGGTCAGTTGGTCCGATTTTGGAGGAGTTTTGGGCTGGGGCCAATGAATTCAATGGATTAAAGCCCAAGTCTTCTTTCTTTTATTTTCTTTTCAACTAATCTCTTTCTTTTATTCAATTCAATTTCATCTTTGATTTTTATTTTTGTCTTAAAAGCAAAAACATAGATTAGACTAAAATTAAAACAATTAATTTCCTCAAACTAACTAGATCCTAATTTTAAATGAAAAATTAAGCAAAAAGTGAAATTTAAAGGAACATAATGTAAAAGTTTTATTTTTGCTATTTTTCTCTTATTTTAGTAATATTAATTAACTAGTAAAACTAAACATATAAAATTAAATTCTAAATGCGAATGCACTATTTTTGTACCTTTTTATGAATTATGGCACCTAAAATGCACACAAAAATACAAACAAGACACAAAATTATGCAGTTAATTCCTAAAAAATTCAAATAATAAAGAAAAATCTTAATTCTAAGGAAATTTATAGGAGTAATTTAAGCGTGGCAAAAATTACGTGCTCACAAAGCCGGGAAGGAATAACATCACTTCAATAAATTTCGAGGCAAGCAATACAAGCATGCCGAGGTCGTACGACCCGATCCAACTATATCTAAAATGTGCACTGCCAGAGGGTCGAATGGCGTGAACCATAGATGCATATATTTAATCTACCGAGTTATTCTGCCCCGCTCCACAATATATAAATACATTCAAATAATCAAATCAATAATTCATCAAGGGGCAAATATTCAGGAAAAGGAAAGTTACTCTTTTAAAAGTCAAGAAACGGTATCTAGCCTTTTTTAGAAATTCATTTACGCGTTCGATAAGTTTTAAGCATTTTAAGTTTGTCAACAAGGTTGCAAGTATTACAAGAAAGTATACTTTTGGGCCCTAAGCTACTCGGACTAAAGCATAATATTAACTACGCACGGACTCTCGTCACCTCGTGCGTATGTAGCCCCTACAGATAGGAGCACATAACCAATTAACTCACATATGGGGACAATTCCCTCTTACTGTCACGACCCAATATCCATACCCGGTTGTGATGGCGCCTCTCGTGAAGACAAGGCCAGCCAACTAACCCAATTCATTTATTTAACACTTACTAAACATAAATAGATGGAAAAATGTAACTTAAAAAACATTAATTATCAACATTATGGCCTAACTCAGCCCAACCGGGGTGTCACAAGTCACGAGCATCTAGGAGGATCTTTATTACAATTTCAAAGTCTATAATACATAGAGTAAAATCTGAAAATCAAGAAGAAGAAGAAACTCGGTGCCGCGAACGCCGGCGCTCACATTGCTTAGCTACGATAATAATACCTTCAATCCGCTATTAAACCGCTACCGGGTGAGCAATACCTGCAACTGCACGCGAGGTGCACGGAGTAAAGTGAGTACTTCCAACTCAGTGGTAATAAGAGCGAATAATATCTGAGCGATAAGAAAACACGTATAAGCACTCCAAAATGCTATAAAAGACAGTACAACCCTTTGAGAAAAACCGTAACACTGTGAAAATCCTTTAGAAAATCTCAAGCTCAATTAAAAATGTCTTTTACAAATATCCTTTTTCCAACAGTCAAGCATATGAATGCTATATCAGATAGTGCAAGTCGACACATAAGTCAGCCCCTTGGGCACATCACTCCTTAACATATAACACCAGTATATCTGGTCAACAAGGCAAGTAATAGCATGTATGCTAATGATATGTGAGTGCTAAATGTCATGCCACGTAGTACAAATAGGAATAAATGCATGAATGCAATGCAATGCACATGACCGCTGCGGCACGCAGCCCGATCCGTTTGGGTACCCTGCGCTCATTGGGGGTGTGTACAGACTCCGGAGGGGCTCCTACAGCCCAAGCGCTATAATACTGCGGCGTGCAGTCCGATCCACATATTATATCACTACGGCGTGCAGTCCGATCCATATAATATATTACTGTGGCGTGCAGTCCGATCAATATAATATACTACTGTGGCGTGTAGTCCGATCCATATAATATACTACTGCGGCATGCAGTCCGATCCATGCATGTATATGTATATACTAGTGCGGCGTGCAGCGCGATCCATATCTCAGTCCAAAAATGCACACCTAACACTGCTGCGGTGCGTAACCCGATCCATGCTCAGTCCAGCAATGCACATAAGCCCCTTGGGCAATAGTAAAATAGCAGTTCACAGCTCAAAACATCAGTAAAATATCATTTAAGTTTTCAAATCTTAAAAAGATGGCTGAGTTTGCAAAACAGTATTTAGAACCTTTGACTGAGATCAAATACTATGCAACGTAATGCAAAAAAAAAACAGTGATATCAATCCCTGAAGGATTCAAATAATCGGCACGAAGCCCAAAACATGGCAATCAGCCCAAATCATGATAGTATCAAGTAGTTTTCATTCAATCACGCAGTAAAATCAACAACCGGGACGTACCAAGTCACAATCCCCAACGGTGCTCTACCCCACGCTCATACCTGGCATGCAAGTCACCACAATACAGCACTATGATTTGCAAATCCGGGGTTTCAAACCCTCAGGATATCATTCACAAGTATTACTCACCTCGAACCGGAAAAATCTCAAGCCCGCTATGCCTTTGCCTCTCAAATCGGCCTCCACGCATGCCAAATCTAGCCAAAAACAGAGCGAATACATCACAATATGCAAATGGGACAATGCCCAATCGAAAACAATCGAATTATAGCAAAAACCTCGAAACTAGCAAAACTCGAGCCCCCGGGCCCACTTCTCGAAAAATTTAAAACTTACATTACCGGATTCCTCGTCTCGCCACGAGTCTGTACATACCAAGAACTCCCAAATCCGAGCTCAAATGACCTATCAAATCCCAATTTGAAATATCAAAACTCAAGCCCTAGCTTTACCCCTTTTTGGTGAATTTCAACCAATTTCCATGTAAATTCTACCATAGACTTGAATAATTAGGCCAAGAAACTTACCTCCATGCAATCCTCCTTAAATCCCTATTCAATTTGCCCCAAAGAGCTCTCAAAATACTCAACAATGGAGTAAAAATGACTAAAACTCGCGGATGAAACATTATAAAACAGGTCAGCCTAGGTGACCCTTTCTTCTATGCGAACGCGAGGCCTTTCTCGCGTTCGCGATGCTCAAATTTCAATCAGCCTAAAAATGCCCTCCACGAACGTGTCCCGCACCACGCGAACGCGAAGCTTTATTCCTCATATATACGCGAACGCGACACAAATTTCGCGAACGCGAAGACCAAAGAAACCTGAACCTCAATTCCTTATATGCGAACGTGACACCCGTCACGCGAACGCGATGCTCTAGGACTTTCCCTTACGCGAACGCGAAGGCCAAATTTGGCCTGCACCTGCTGTTGCGTTTTCTGCAATATTTTCCAACTCTAAACTCCCCGTTAGCCATCCAAAATCACCCCAAGGCCCCCGGGACCTCAACTAAAAATACCAATACATCCTATAATGACATTCAAACTTGTTCCAATCATCAAAACACTATCGTTAACATCAAAATCATCAAATTTCACCAAATCAAAGCCTAAGTTCTTCGAGAACTTCCGAAATGCATTTCCGATCAAACACCCAGCCAAACGATGTCCGAATGACCTGAAAATTTGCAGACATATCCAAAATCACCTACCGAAGCTACAACAACTCTCGGAATTCCATTTCGACCTTCGGATCAAAATCTCACCTATCAACTGGAATCCGCCAAAATTCAAACTTTGCCAATTCAAGCCTAATTCTACACCGAGCCTCCAAAATCAATTCCGATCGCACTCCTAAGCCAAAAATCACCTTCCGGAGCTATCCAAATCACCGGAATTCACATCCGAGCTCCTAACTATATAGTCAACTTCCGATTGACTTTTCCAAAACAAGCTTCCTTCAATTAGACTATGTGCCTCATTTCCAACTAAAACCAATTCAATTCTATCCGATCAACTCGAATACTGATATTGAAACATAGAACAAAATAATATGGGGGAAACGAGGTAGTACTCACATGACAACAGGCCAGGTCGCCACATCCTCCCCAACTTAAACAAACGCTCGTCCTCGAGCGTGCCCAGAGTCGACCTAGAAGCCAACCAAGAACTGAACAGCCTTACCAGGCATATATCTGGGGGGATCCCACGTCACCCTATCTCTTATAGGTCCGACAACACAACATGGCTGAAATTGCCCAATCCAATCTAGCCCATAATTCACAGAACTACTTTTCCACTTCTGAAACAATCAACAAGATCAAACCTCGCACCTATACTTTGAATAGTCCCGAAACGGCTGTAATAACCCATACTTGCAACCTCAATGAAATCACATGATATACCACATAATCCAACACCTGCAA
>MU727536.1:42745-63416 GCA_026770625.1 Nicotiana glauca
TTTCTTCCGTCGCTTTCCTAAAAGGATCCTAGGGCCCAATCAATCTCAATACTCTTGATGCAATGGACTGACAGAGGGTGAAAGCCTAGAAGACGCCTGCCTCAAAACCAGTCATCCGAGTGGGCTTTCTTGGTTACATTGTAACTAGTGTTGGTATTCAAGCCGACCCAAGCAAGATTGAAGCAACCACAAATTGGCCAATTTCTAGGTCAATTTCAGATATAAGGAGATTTCATGCAATAGTATCCTTCTATTGAAGATTTATCAAAAATTTCAGTGCTTTGGTTGCCCCTATAACTAAGTGTTTGAAAGGAGGCATGTTCAAGTGGAATGAAGAAGCTCAAAAGAGTTTTGAATTGATAAAGAAGAAAATGACACAAGCTCCTATCTTTCAGTTACCTAACTTTGATGTTTTATTTGAAGTAGAATGTGATGCTTCAGGTGTTGGTGTCGAAGGAGTTCTTAGCCAGGAAGGTAAACCCGTGGCTTATTTTTAGCGAGAAGCTAAGTAGATCTAAATTGAAGTACTCCACCTATGAAAAAGAGTTCTATGCTATTGTTCGTGTGTTGCAACATTGGAGTTATTATTTATTACCAAGAGAATTTGTGCTATATTCTGACCATGAGCCACTAAAGTATCTTAGTCACCAACAAAATCTCAATGCAAGGCATGCAAAATGGGTAGAGTTCCTTAAGAATTTTCAGTTCGTAACTAAGCACAAAGCTGGAAACCTCAATCAAGTGGTTGATGCTCTTAGTAGAAGACCATGTTTACTTTCTATGATACAAACTAATGTATTTGGATTCGACCATATCAAGGAGCTTTATGAAGCTGATCCAGACTTTGGAGATATTTGGAAGAGATGCTTGGAGGGTCCACAAAGAATGTTTGTAATTCGTGATGGGTTTCTTTACTATGGAAAACAACTTTTCATACCACAAAGCTCTTTAAGGGAGTCCATTGTGAGGGAAGCACATGAGGGTGGATTAGCTGGTCATTTTGGCCATTCTAAAACATTGAAGATGATTCAAGAAAACTTCTACTGGCCTAAATTGAACAAAGATGTGTTGAGGCTAATTGAGCATTGTGAAACATGTAGAAAAGCAAAAATGCATGGGAGCAATAAGGGATTATATGAGACTTTGCCAATTCCTACAAAACCGTGGGAACATATTAGCATGGATTTTATGCTTGGATTTCCGAGGACTCAAGGAGGAAAGGATGCTATTTTTGTTGTTGTTGATAGATTCTCTAAGATGGCACACTTTATCCCATGTAACAAGACAAGTGATGCAACTCATGTGGCTCTTTTGTTCTTTAACAATATTGTCAATTTACAATGCATTCCAAGAAGCATTGTTTCTAATCACGACACTAAGTTTCTCAGTCATTTTTGGCATACTTTATGAGCTAAGCTTGGTACGGAGTTGAAATATAGCTCATCTTATCACGCTCAAACAGATGGACAAACAGAGGTAGTCAATCGAAGTTTAGGTGCACTGCTAAGAAGTTTGATAAAGAAAAACATAAGAGAGTGGGAATCCTTACTACCACATGATGAGTTTGCTTTCAACAAGTCTGTAAATCGAACAACTGGAAAAAGTCCTTTTGAAGTGGTTTATGGTAAGAAACCATCTCGGTCCATTAGACTTGTCTCCTCTCCTTAAAACCTATTATTTTAGTGGAGACACTGATGAAAGTGTTAAGCAATTTAAAAAGTTGCATGAGAAAATAGTACAAGAGATTGAGAGACAAATAAAGGCATATAAGAAACAAGTTGATAAGAAGAGAAAACAACAATTCTTTAACGTGGGAGACTTAGTCTGGGTATACTTGAGGAAATAAAGATTTCCTAACCAAAAAGTTTCCAAAGTTGCAGCTAAGAGCTGATGGTCCATTTTGAGTTGTTCAAAAGTTAGGTGATAATGCTCACAGATTGGATCTACCGGACGATTATGGGGTTTCACCAATATTTAATGTTGATGACCTTGCGCCATTTATAAAGCCTTTATACTCGAGGACAAGCCCTTTTAAACCAGGGAGAATGATGCAAATCAAGAAGCTATATTAGCCTTTTGTTATTTAGCTCGCCAAAAACAAGTTCTTATATGCCCGTGGATAGGTGTGTGGACGTGTCTTCAAGTTCAAAAGGCCCAAGATTGATTTCAAGAAGCCAAGGCCCTTTCCTTCTTAAAATAGGATTTAGTTTATTCCTTTTAGAATAAGGATTTTCCTTTAGTAGGATTCTAGTTTCTTTTCCTTATAAAACAGGTATTTTACTTTCCTTGTCTAGTTAATTTATTTCCTTATTAGAATAGGCATTATAGTCATCAAAGAAGAGACTCTAGGCCTATAGAAAGGGTTCTCTTACCTTGTAGAATGCAATTCATGTTTTTAAGGTTTGCCTAGTTTTACAATAGAGTGTTTTTCTTTATTTTGTCTTCTTTATCCTTGTTTTTAGTTCCAAGCAAGGTGGTGGTAGTCTTTATCTTGTTTTCAATTGCGTGTGGTGTTTCTTTATCACGTTAATTGATTCCAAGTGGTGACTTTAGGAGCTTGTTTAGTTCTTGATCTTTCAAGAACATGTTTCTTGATCTAAATTCGTTCTTTTGATATCATAGATTCATAACTTTCATTGAAGTAGTGTTGCATCGTTATTTACTTGTTTTGAACGAGTAAATAGTCTTTCTTATAGTTCAGATCATTGTCTTTCATCTCGTTTTTTAATCATTGTATACCGAGTCCTAAAAACTGAGATATGTTGTTTCCTAAAATCCGCCCATAAACCACGTTTTTCGTTTCAAGATCTTGATCCTGGTCGGTTGGTTCTTTGTTAACTCGAAGAATCACATCATTGCTCATGGCCTCAAACTGCTGAATGGCGCGCTAGAGCTCAAAATGACCAATCAGGTCGTTACCTCTCCCATTTTAACATACGTTCGTCCTCGAACATGCTAGGAACTATGTTGGGGTTGTCTGGAATCACTGCTTAATACCTCGTTCACCTACCCGTGCTACCACAACTCAGTTGGGCATATTAGCTCAATCAAATCTAAAGATAACCTCTTTCATTTAGGCAAATAAGCCTTAGAGCCCAGTTTCAACATCCAAAATTCTCTGCCAGGCCTGCTTTCAACATATGAACACCGTATCATTCAACACACACTGTACCAGAACATGACTGCACACCCTTGCTAAATTTACACCATGCACCACATCATTCACGAGACCATAATAACACTCTCTGATCATAATAGTCGACATTTCCTGAATTTGATGCTCACAATGCACCACATGACATATATAAGTCCTGTTCCAACTCTCGCAATGCCGCCACGATGGAAGAGATGTGTAGAAATTCATAACCAACTATTGAGTCAACAATCATTGAGTCTATACTCCTCACAAGAACCATTACCTTATTATGAACCAAATAATGGTCTTTGCTCCTTAATATATTTCATATAAGCAGATTGCACTGATCCTAAATCCAATGATCTCATCTCACCCAGTACGAACTGGTCGGGCAATAAGCCACCCCGGACATGATCAAAAGTCCCATATGATGCCCCGACGTGCCAGTAGGCTACTAATTTGAACGTGATGTAAAAGGAAAACGAACTCTGGAAAGGAAATACAATTACCTCGCTCGCGAATCATACATGCAACTCGGGCACTTAGCTAATATGAGTTTTCCTTAGAAGAATAGGAAACAAAACACATAAAAATAGATATAGGGAATTGTACTCAACATCAGACTGTTATGGCGTGCAGCCCGATCCGCACATATAACTCACATAAGGAGATACATATCGAGCTAAATTGCTCATTACTACAAAATACCGAATATCGGCCACAAGCACGCTAAGTGCATAATACCATCCCTGGGGAGACAGATAGCACCATACACTACAAAACTCAAGCACAACTAGGGTACGATATATGATCTAAATCTAAAGAGCCATCCTGCTCAATAACACTATTGCTATGCGGAACCTCAATACATAAGAGAATTATCAAGCATTTCACAACTCACACGGCATGATATAATATTATATGAAATAGTTGACGATGAAACGACATCCAACATCCGAGTACTCTTCGATAAGGAGTGCTTTGCTGAAATGAACACATCCGGCCTGATATAAAGCCCATATTCATATTTAAATCCATTCACAGACCTCAAGCCGATTCTAATCGTACCGATATAGGTCAATAATCTTTCCTGGGTCCATAATAACACCCTTTTCCCCATAACACACAAGAACAACCGTCCAATCCGGAACAACCTTCAACATTCCACAACCAAATGAATCGAGCGTCCTTCAGGCACAAATTCTCAATTAGTAATAGTACCACAATCTCCATACTTGGTTTAAATCCTCAATCAATTAAGTGACTACGTGTCACGCTTATATAATCTTTCCGTGGGATATGCTCCCATGGCCTTCTGCACCAAGTAACAAGTCTACACATCCATACCACCAGCCAAACAAATGCTGCAAAGCGAATCAAGGATCCGCAAGTCAATACAAAAAACCTCTTACTCATGACACTGATCTCAGGTGATGCTGAAGATAATAGCAGCTTACTCTAAACATCTAAATTCTTTTCCTTCTCATCCGATCCCGTGACCTCCTTGTCAACACCGAACCGCAAGCTTGATTCTCAACTTCCAAATCCCATGCTAATCACGACACTTAATCATGACAATGCGCAAGAGTACAAGAATTTCATCATAACTCCTGAACCACGAATGGGGTAAACACTTCATCATATAGAAGCCTTTTACTTAACTCATTTCAAGGAAACCATTACAACCTGTGACTAAATTCTCATAACCGCAGAAAATACCAATCTCAAGTAGTGGTCTAAACTACCATAACTCTTCCGGGGATCTATCTACACATAATAGGCCATAATACTCGAAAGCCTCTAAATAGAATCAATTACGGTGACCATCAAACCTCGCACACATTACTGTAATCATGTGTATAACTTAACACGCTGAAGGAACTAATTATTGCCACCATTATATCAATTCAACCATTGCTGACTGATTTTACTTCTTCCAATTTACTCTGGGCTTGACTTAGCAATAATAGTAGCCCTATTCAAAACATCACGACCCCAAATTCGCACTCATACTGAGTGACCCTATTCCACGAAACTGCATTATCTCCAAACCCATGAACCATTTCATACCCTCCTTGCACGCACATTCGCATCTTCAACTGATACACCCATTCTGATAGTTCCTCTACGAATTCGAAGATTTTTTCTCATTTTCCTCCTAATGCTACACTTCAAGTCGAAAATATCATAGAACATTCCGAGCCTCTTATCATAATCTTCTACAAAAGCTCGATTCTTAACCATACTCTGGGCTTGAATCCTTATGCACCGCATTTTTAACCTTTGAATTCACTAGGACCATTGTTGAGAGTCACCCATTCTGGCTTGGTTCCGAATACAATAAACTCCAAGGCTCTGCTGGCATATGAACACCCATCTCAATGAAGCACTCGACTGAATCACTTTCCTTGTAAATCACCTCTATATGAAGCATAAATCCTGAATCTTCCCAAAGCCTGAATATGAGTCAATAAGGCCAAGTATAGCACACATTTATCAATTTCTTTGCTCAAATTACCACTTATGTTCTTTTCCCTTAGCTGTAATAACTCACCGATATGCCGATAACCCGAACCTCACAAGTAGATAACCACGCAACCCAATCGTAGGCGGTGGGACTCTCCAACTTAGCTTGGAGCCATCATTACACAACTCTAGAATTCACCAGGATCCTTTATCTCATATGGACATAACCTTCCGCCATCAACCGCCAACATTCTTGGAATCTTTCTGTAAAACCCCTTTTTCTCTGAATCATCAACCACGTTCGCACGACCGATCTCCTTATTGTATAACTAATAGAATTTCCGCAGAAGCTTCGCCAACCATGCGACCGCCAATCCGCTCACTGGAGATAACTCACCTGTGGGATTTACGTGTCGACGTCTTCCAACACTGCTACACGGGGTGCAATCACCATGACATTAATGACCCATCCTAAGCCCGAGCTCACTCTCTAGGTGCGCCAGTCCATTCATTCCTCGTGGACATCAATTAAATGTGTGGAAACATCCTTCCTATTCAAAGTTAGGTTGTATCCTTCTTCATTTCAAGAAGCTCCCTTTCGTTATATCATATCTCATGTCGCTTAATAGCCTATACTTCAAATTAATCCGTATGCCCAAATCACCAATCACTAAAATTTCCCAAATCACCCCAAACTCTCCCACTTTGGTGAAATTCACCCCTTTAGTCGACTACTCGACCTTTGCTTCTTATACCTGGCCTTCTAGAAATTTTAACCTCCGCCTGACACTCCCCGCATGTCCTTCCTTATCCTTTGCTGCTCAGTTGTTGCCTTAAATAAAACATATCTTCGTGGCACTTGAACCCACAATTGCTGCTAACTTTAAACCTTTCTGAAGGTCATCTTTCTCGAACCGTCAACATTAGAAACACTGATTCAATCTTGAACCACTACACCTCGCGGTATCTAATAGCCGCTTCTTTGATATTATTTCACAATATCTTACCCCAAAGGTGGATCGTAGGAGATCATAACACCAGCGAACTTAGTACGTTCAATAGAACAATGAACCCTCATCATAGAAGAAAACTCCACCACGCTCGCAATTATCAAGTCTCATTACTCCACCAGCCCATATGTGACCATTCTTAGTCCGATTGCCTTCCCCCTGCCAGGAATAAAATACCGAATCTCTAGATCATGTACTAAGTAAACCTTCCCTTAAGTCATTCACTGCCCCAACACATAGGCAAGCATCCTACCATCACATCAATACTATGCGACAACCATTCACAAACATCAAGGCAACTGGTGCCTAGCCTTAGAGCTCAGAGAAGTACAACTACTGAGCTAAAACGACAGAATATCCTTCCACAAAGCAACGACAATAGTCAAATCAGCAACGCTGGGAGAAGCATCCCACACCACCTCTGTAGTACCTTTAAAATTTCCCAATTCTTGATTTATAATAAGCACTCCACGTCGCATAAGATTGAATAGGATGGAAATAAAGGCATAAGCCTCAAAGGAATGAAATCACACGATGGGGAAATCAAGAAGGGAAGTGCTCCTAATAGCCCTGTAGCCTCCCGAAGATAAGTACAGACGTCTTCGTACCAATCCGCGAGACTCTACTAGACTTGCTCATGACTCATGAAACCTACGGGAACCTAGTACTCTGATACCATGTTGTCACGACCCAAAATCCACTAAGGGTCATGATGGCGCAGGACACCATCATTGTTAGGCAAGCCAATAGCAAATAACTAGTAATTTCTCGTTTTAAATATTTCTGAAATCACTTCTTTTATACGTTTAGCAATACATAATAAATTCCACTGGATAAATAATGAAATATTTAACAATTTTAGATTTTTGAATAAACCCATAAACATCCCAGAATCCGGTGTCACAAGTGCATGAGCATTTACTAGGGAATAAAATAAAATAAAGTAACTGTCCGATATACAAAGTGGACAGAAATGAAAATACAGTACAATACTCTGAAGGAGGCTCTGCTGGTTGCGGCTCGTCTCGATAAGTGCATCTGACCTAAGTCTCTGTATCAATCATGCTGCTATTCCACTAAACCACTAGTCACATATAAACCTGTGCAACAAAAATGCACATCAAGTGTAGTATGAGTACGAAAATAACGTGTACTTAGTAAGTATCCCATCTAATCTTGTAGAAGTAGGGACGAGAGGTCGACTTCGACACTTACTAGTGGTCCAATAATGTTATATCAGTAATATATTAAATTGTGGAATTTTATAAACATGATTTTAATTCAATAGAATGAACAAGTAAACAATTCTTTCTTTTATAGAAAATTTCCAAATTCCTTTTCATCATTTATACATTTATTCTCAAGCCGGGAAGGAACAATATCACTTCAATAAATTCCGAGGCAAGAAATACATGCATGCGCAAATCATGCCGAGGTCGTTCGGCCCGATCCAATAATATCTAAACTATGCACTGCCAGAGAGTCGAATGGAAGGAACCATAGATGCATCTATTTAATCTACCGAGGCGTTCGGCCCGTTCCACAATAGATAAACACATTCAAAAAATCAAATCAATAATTCATCAAGGGGAAAATATTCAGGAAAAGGCAAGTTTCTCTTTTAAAAGTCAAGAAATAATATCTAGCCTTTTTTAGAAATTCATTTACACGTTCGATATGTTTTAAGAATTTTAAATTTGTCAACAAGGTTGAAAGTATTACAAGAAAGCATGCTTTTGGGCCCTAAACTACCCGGACTAAAGAATAATAGTAGCTACGCACGGACTCTCGTCACCTCGTGTGTACGTAGCCCCCGCAGATAAGAGCACATAACCAATTAACTCACCTATGGGGACAATTTCCTCTTACAAGGTTAGAAAGGAGACTCACCTCGCTCCAAAGATCCGTAACCGGCCTTCCACGCCCTTCCGAAGACTCAAATTGATGCACAACGATCCAAACTAGCCAATAATTATGCAAATCCATTAATATATGCTCAATTACTCATTACAATCCAATTTATAACAATTCCTAACCCCGATTGAAAAGTTGACAAAATCGCCCACGGGCCCACGTGCCCGGATTCCGAATTTTTTTTGAAGATTAAGCTTACCCATAATCTCTCGAACTCAAATATATAATTTACTCTCAATTTCATACCCAAAATCGTGGTCAAATTCCAAAAATATTAATTTTCTAGATTTTTCTCAAACCCTCAAATTTCTACCAATTTACATGCTAAAATCCATACATAATCGATATATTTAACTCAAGATAGATGGGATTAGCTTACCTTGTCATTGATGATAAAAACCCCCACTTGAAGCTCTCCAAAATCATCCACACCCAATGAAAAATGGGGAAAAAATGATAACCCCCGATTTTAAAAGAACTTACTACCTCCAGCACTTCCGCACATGTGGTCACACGACCGCTTCTGCGGTTCCGCAGGTCTGGCCCCTCTACCGCTCCTGCGATTTTCTCTCCAGACTGCCTTTTCCGCTTCTGTGCCTCAACACCCACAAGTGCGATCTCGCTTCTGCGGCGAGATGACCGCATCTGCGGTCCCAGCTCTCCCCCGCCAACACCGCATCTGCGACGACAGGGCCGCTTTTGCGGCTCCGCACCTGCGGCCCTAGTCTTTCAGGTGCGGTTACACCAGCAACTTCAGCTCCTCTTTAAACTCCGAAATCGATCCATTAACCACCCGGAATCCACTCGGGGCCCTCGGGACCCCAACCAATAATGCCAACCAGTCCCAAAACACATTACAGACTTGCTCGAGGCCTCAAATCATATCAAACAACTCTAAAATATTAATCGACCTCCAATCCAAGCTTAATGAAATTTGAAATTTCGAACTTCTTCATTCGATGCTGAAACCTATCAAATCATGTCCGATTAACCTCAAATTTTGTACACAAGTCATATTCGACATTACGAACCTACTCCAACTTTCAGAATCAGATTCCGACCCCGATATCAAAAAGTCCACTTCCGGTCAAACTTCTCAAAAACCTTCAAATTTCTATCTTTAGCCAAATGACTCCAAAATGACCCACGGACCTTCGAATTCACTTCCGATCGCGCTCCCAACACCAGAATCACCATACGGAGCTACTCACAGACTCGGAAACGGACATCGATAACACTGACATGCCCTTCAACCCAAACTTCTGAAATTTCTTTCAAAATGCTAACTTAGGCGCCAAAATACTCCCGGTTCATCTAAAATCATATCCGAGCATACGTCCAAGTCCGAAATCATCATACAAACCTGCTGGAACCTTCGAATCCCGATTCCAATGTCATTTACTCAAAAATCCAATCCTATTTAATTCTTTTAACTTAAAGCTTCCGAAATGAGGATTCTCTTTCCAAATCAACTCCGAACTTCCCGAAATTCAATTCCGACCATGCGTACAAGTCATAATGACTGAATTGAAGCTGCTCATGGCCTCAAACTGCTGAACGGTGCACTAGAGCTCAAAATGATCGATCGGGTCGTTACAATTTCTCTAATCTCGTCCAAAATCATATGAATAATATATTCATCTGATAAATAAATATCAAATATAAAAATATAATAGAAGAAAATCGAACTTTTATGTAAAAAACTATGCGAAAGAGAATTAAATAGCTTTTAAAAGCATATCCAATAATTAATAACTTACCATGGAAACTTAGGAACAGACGAAATATTAAAATAACAATACATGTGTAGAAATAATTGAAAGTCTTAAACCGCAAAAGAGGAAAAAGAAGTTTCTGATCGTGAAATAGAAAGGTAATTTGTCCTGGTGACTTCTAATTATAGTCCTACGGGGAGTCAAATTTGTTCTTATTGTATTTTTTCTCAAACTTTTCTACCAAATAAAATTTAAACATTGGAGTTAGAAATTACAATTACACCGGCATATTTTCGTGAAGAAATCAATTCAAGTCATTAGAGGATTAAATTTAAATTCAGTTTTCCTTCTTTGGCACATAAATTAGAGCTTTCTGTAGAATCTCTTTCAAAAAGATTGCTACTTTTTGAATTGTGAATGAATAGAGTTATCGCTGAATATTAAATCTTTTGTGAAATGATAAGCGTTCAAATCCCCAACACAAAGTGTTAAGGAGTTCATATCTAATGTATAAATCAAAACTTATTTTAAAAAATTTAAATAAGAAAATAATTTATATTAGTAAAATTTAGTTGATTTTAATTTTTTAAATATTTAGAATTCGTACACAGTTTAAATAAGGAAATATTTGTAGTCAAACATTTAGTTGAATTTAAAGTCCTAAATATTAGGAAAATAACTTAAATTATAATTTTGTCTACTGTAAACTCTATTTTTAAAGGATAGAAAAGGCGAACGACATTTCGCTAAGGACCTTCGTTCTTTTTATATATTATTTATAGATAGATAGATTGTGAGGAGATTGGTGGAGCAGTTTAGGGCGGTGAAGAAGGATTTACACATGGTGTTCATTGACATGGAGAAGGCCTATGACTAAGTTCCCAGAGAGATTCTATAGAGATGTTTAGAGGCTAGAGGAGTGCCTGTAGCGTATATTAGAGTGATTCAGGACATGTACGATGGAGCTGAGACACGGGTTAGGATAGCAGGCGGAGAGTTGGATTACTTTCCGGATGAGATGGGGTTGCATCAGGGATCAACACTTAGCCCGTTTTTGTTTTCCCTGGCGATGGATTCTTTGACACGTCACATTCAAGGGGAGGTGCCTTGGTGCTTGTTATTTGCGGATGACATAGTCCTGATTGATGAGACGTGAGGTGGCGTTAATGAGAGGCTGGAGGTCTGGAGACATACCTTGTAGTCTAAGAGTTTCAAGTCGAGCAGGACCAAGAAAGAATATTTGAAGTGCAAGTTCATCGGTGTTACCCAGGAGGCGGATGGGGATGTGAAACTCGATACGCAAGTCATTACTAGGAGAGAGAGTTTCAAGTATCTAGGATGTATAATTAAGAAGGATGGGGAGATAGATTAGTATGTCACACACCATATCGGAGCAGGGTGGATGAAGTGGAGGCTCGCTTTCGGTGTCTTCTGTGATAAGAGTGTGCCGTTGAGACTTAAGGGTAAGTTCTACAAGGTAGTGGTTAGGCCGACTATGTTGTATGGGGCAGAGTGTTGGCCAGTCAAAAACTCTCATGTCCAGTAGATGAAGGTAGCGGAAATGAGGATGTTGAGATCGATGTGTGGCCATACTAGGTTAGATAGAATTAGGAATGAAGTTATTCGAGACAAAGTGGGAGTGGCCCCTGTGGAGGAAAAGATGCGTGTGATGGCCCAAAAGGGTCATCACTTTCTTTTAATTGAATTATGTGTCTCCGAGGCCTTGAAAACCTCATTTAGAGCCACCTCGATTTGCGTATACAGTCCGGGCGCGTAGCCTGAAAGCTTAAATATGAAAAATTTGTGAAAAATGATAAGTTTTGACTATAAAATGAATTAATTTGACTTTGGTCAATATTTTAGGTAAACGGATCCAAACCTATGATTTGACTATCGCGGAGGGTCCGTAGGAAAATATGGGACTTGGGTATGCCCGGAATCGAATTCCGAGGTCCCCGGCCCGAGAAATGAATTTTTGAAAGAAATTGTTTTTTGAAATTATTTAAGGAAATTTGAAATGAAATTTGAATAGAACCCGATGGTATCGGGCCCGTATTTTGGTTCCTCTGCCCGGTACAGGTCTTATATATGGTTTAAGTCATTTCTGTAAAATTTGGTTGAAAACGGATATCATTTGATGTGATTCGGACCTAAATTGCTAAATTTGATGCTTGATGAAGTTTGAGAAAAGTTCTTGATTTTGAGATTTGATCCGTTATTATTGAGCTTATTTTGGCGATTTGATCGCACGAATAAGTCCGTGGGATGGTTTTGAGGTTGTTTGTATATTTAGTTTGGAGCCCCAACGGCTCGGGTGAGTTTTGGATATGCCACGAGTTGCATTTAGGACTTAGAAAATTGCAGAAAATTTTGTTGGTATGATCAGGCCTGCAGGCTTCGCTAATGCGAGCTCGCAAATGCGAAGGCTGGATCTCAAATGCGAAAGCATCCGAGTATCACAAATGCGAACATTTGCCAACTGGCCAGGGATCGCAAATGCGATATCCTCTTCGCAAATGCGATGTCGCAAATGCGACAATAGTTTCACAAATGTGAAAGTTTGGGATTTCTTTGCGAACCCTGTTTTGCAGTTCCCACATCTGCAGAGGTCGGGGTTCACAATTGCGAACCACTATTCGCAATTCCCACATCTGAGACCTGCAATTTTATACTTAGCCGATTTTAAACTCCATTTTTCATATTCTATCAAACACAAACCTACTTAGGCGATTTTTCAAGAATACTTTCTTCTCCAAATAAATTGTAAGTCATTTTAAACCAAATTTCTTCAATTCTTATCATCTTTTAACATGATTTCAACTTCAAATCAAGGATTTTCAGGGGGATATTGGGTGTTTTAGGTAGAACCTAGGTTTTCAAAAAATTGGAGATTTGGACCTCGATTTGAGGTCCGATTTCAAAACAAATTATATATTTGAGCTCGTAGGGGAATGGGTGATCGGGTTTTGGTTCGAATATTAGGTTTTGACCACGTGGGCCCGGGGGCGATTTTTGATTTTTGGGTAAAACTTTGGAAAACTCATTTTCATGCATTGGGGTTGATTCACTTAGTGTTTATTGATGTAATTAAGCAACTTATGACTAGATACAAGCGAATTGGCAGTGGAATCAAGGGGTAAAGCTATAATTGAACCTTGTGTGGTGTTCGTGGCATCGAGGTAAGTGTCCGGTCTAACCTTAGCTTGAGGGATTAGGAGTTGTGTCCTATTTTCTAATTGCTTCTTGTTGAGTACGACGTATAGGCATGGTGACGAGTATCTATACGTTGGTGTCGAGCATGATCATGAGTCATAAATTGATACCTATTGTGTTCTTAAATGATACTATGGATGATTTAATTGGCAAATTCTTGGTATTGAGCAAAGACTTAGTTTATTTTCATGGGATTTACTTATGATTGAGTATAAGTATTAATTGAGCTGAGTAAGAGTTGAGTTAAGATTAGGTATAGCTGATTCTCCCTTGCCGGGATGTTTGTTTCGGTATTGTTGTTCCCTTGATGGGAAGTTATTATATTGCTTTGTTCCCTTGTCGGGATTCTATTGTGATTTTATGCCTGCTTGTAATGGGAGCAAGTGGTACGCCTACCACAAGTTATAATAAAATGGGAGCGGGTGGTACGCCTACCATGAGTTATAATGAAATGGGAGCGGGTGGTACGACTACCATGAGATATGAGAAATGGGATCAGGTTGCACGCCTGCAGCAAGATGTGTATTGAAATTTAAATCTGCCTTTACTTTTCCTTATCCGTGTTAGAAGTTAAATTGTTGATTTTCTTATTATTCTCCTGAGAATTTGTCTTACCTGCTATTCCCCAAGCATGTTTTTCCTCCCCAACTTTAATTATTTATTTCTATCTATCTTTCCGCTATATATATATACTGCACATGATTATCTGGAGTCTGGTCCTAGACTCGTCACTACCTCGCCGGGGTTAGGCCAGACACTTACCAGCACATGGGGTCGGTTGTGCTGATGCTACACTCTCCACTTATGTGCAGATACCGGAGCAGTGTTTGGTCAATAGCAGTAGTTCGGGAGCCAGCCTTCAGTCCACCGAGACACCGAGGTAGCCTCGGCGTCTCCTCTATCCTTTGTTATGTTCTTTTATCTCTTGTCGAGACAGACAATACTACTTTCTTTCAAAAAGTTGTATGTAGTAAATCTTGGTAGTCCGTGAGTATTATGACACCAGTTCTTGGGTAGAGGCATATGCTGATTTATGTATTGTTTGGATTATTTTGTCTAAGTCTTCCGCTTTAACCTTATTTTTTCCGCTGTTATTTGAACGTTTATCACTTGTTAATATGATTTATAAAGAGGATTAAAATAAAAGATTAAAAATTTATAATTTCGTGGCTTGCCTAGCTTCTATGAGTAGGCGGCATCACGACACCCGAGGGTGGAAAATCCGGGTCGTGGCAAGTTGGTATTAGAGCTCTACGTTACATAGGTCTCACAATTCATGGACAAGCTTAGTAGAGTCTGAGGGATCGGTACGGAGAAGTTTGTATTTTCCCCCTAGAGGCTATAAAGTTAGAAAAAACTTCACATTTGTTCTTTCTTGTCGTGCGGTTCTGTTTCTCAATGCTAATTGAATTTCTACTCTGTTATTTCGTAGATGGCGAGAACACGCGCTTCCTTATCTACCGATCAGCAGTCCGAGCCCCCAATAGCTCCCACGAGGGGCAGAGGGCGAGGCCAAGGCCGAGGCTGTGCTAGAGGCCGAGGTAGGGGTAGAGCTCAGCCCATGGCAGCAACACCCGTAGAGAAGCCTCAGGTTGATTTTGATGACAAGATTCCAGCCCCAGCAGTTCCGGTGGGCCCAGCTCAGGTCCTAGAGGGGTTTATTGCCACCCCAGTTCTTCAGGATGCTCTGGTCTGTCTAGAGGGCCTTATAGAGAGTGTCACTTGGGTAGGCTTGCTTCCTATAGCACCAGCCATCTCTCAGGCTTGAGAAGGAGCCCAAACTCCTACTACTCGCACTCCGGAGTAGGTATCTCCCTTGATTTAGACTCTAGCGGCTCAGCCACTTGGAACGGTTCAGCCGGGTGTGGTAGCTCAGACCGGAGATTGTGTAGCCATGTTTACCGATTCTTTGTGGAGAAATTATTGTGAGCACGTGATTTTTGCCCTATATGAATTACTCCCAGAAATTCAAAACAAAATAACTTTTTCAGTGTTTGCGATTTTGTGCATTTTTGTGACATTTTTGTGGTTGTTTACATTTTTGTGCGCATGTTTAATTGATATAATTCGTAAAAAATACAAAAATAGTGCATTTGAATTTAGGACCTAATTTTCTATATTTTAGGATAATTATTTAATTAATGAAAGAAAATATAAAAAATAGCTCTTTTTGCATTTTTACCTTTTAACTTTCGAATTTTGTCTTAGTTTTCTTTAGGAGTTAGTTAATTTTTGAAAATTAATTAGTTTAGTTTTAGAATTAAATCATGTCTTTTTATTTTTAATTTTGTATTTAACAAAAATAAAAAAAAATAGAGAAAAAGAATGAAAAACTACTAAAAAATAAAGAAAAGGAAAAACAGGCCAGCCTGTTAACAATTAAGCATTGGGCTAGTATTAAATTCCAGCCCAAATCATTAAATCCCTTCCAGCCCAGTCCAAACCCAAACCCCCAACCAGGTCCAACCCCCATAACAATCAAAACGGCGTCGTTTAGGCTCAAATCAATCAGGACCGTCGAGGTTATCTAACCCAACGATCCTGAAGCCCCCATTCATTAATATAAATATGTCCAAACAAAACCACCCCCGTCAGGACCCCCTATCCTCGTCTCTCTCAGACTTCTCATCAGAAACCCCTAAAGCTACCGTCCCCCACCGTAAGCCGCCGGTCGGAAATCGCCTCCGCCGAAGGCGATGGTCCAAATGCCCCAAAATTTTCATCATGGATTATCCTTCACCTCCCCTTTCCAAATCCCAGCTTCGTTTCCCTCAAATCCCCCCCAAACCCGTCGAATTTCAAAACCCTAGCGCCGCCTCTGCCGTGTCCGGCGGCGCCGCCTCTAAACCCAACCAAAATCACACCCCAGACTCACCTTGACCCCCTCTCCCCATATTTCAAACTAATCCCCTTCAAATCCGGCCAAAATCATTTGAGTCTTAGATCTAGGGTTCTGTTTTGAAGAGTAAAGAAATTTCAGTCATGTTTGGATCTTCCCAGTGGTCGATTGGTCCTCTAATAATATTGTTTGCTTATTTTTGGCAAAGAATAGGCAAATAACATTATTTGAGGATTAGAATCGAAAGTCAGTCAAGTTTAGGTCCTGAATCAGTATGTTCTATATTTTCTTTCCTTTATTTGTTTTTCTTTCATTTCTTGTTCACCGCGTAGTGAATGTTCTTTGATTGTAGTTGGCTTCCCCTTCATGCTTAATTCTTCTTCATGTTTAATTGATCTAGGCCTTGATTTTTGCTTGCCAATCTTCTTAGAGTCTTTAATTGCTTTTTCTCTGTTCGTATTATTTTTATTGATTCAGTTTGTTTTTATTTTTTGTTTGAGTCTTAATTTTCTGTTTGATAGCACGATTTTGTATTTTTATTAATTTTGTTCCTGTTTTCTGTTTAATTCATAGCAATATGCCTGCAATTTTAGTTAATTAGAATTAGATGGATTTGATAGTTCAATTTTAGAGGGTTTTGTATTAATTGAATCATTTTTGGTTATAGCTGAATAATTCCAGCCCTTTGGTAATTAACCATGGTCATTTTTTTACCAAGTTAAAAGGGGCTGGGGTTAGTAAACCTAGGCTAGTAATTTCTGAATTGAATCAAGGGTAGTATAGGTAGTTCAATAGGAGAATCCCTGCAATAACCGAAATAGAACCACCTTAGAACCTTCTAGATGGGGGTTTTAATTTGAATTTCAGGAAATTGGGTGTAATAACTTGGGTAATAAGTCAGTCCCTTAAGGACTTTAAGCTAAAAAACTAAAAACTAATAAGGGACTAGAATGAAAAGGAAAAATCTGAAAGTTGCCCTAGTATTTCCCTATAAAAAGGGCAGTACCCTACCTTGCAACACAAGTTTTAGAGACCCAGAGATCTGAAATTCAAAATTCAAAAGTTTGAGAAGCCTAGAGAGATCTGAAATTAAAAAGAACAATTCAAAAGTTTAAAATTATAAGCACTAAAAACTCCTGAAAATTCCAGGCAGCTAAAGCCTACCAAACAACACTGTTCCATTCAAATTTTCCTTGAGATTTTCGAGGTTTTCATTGTTAAAAATCCCTGAGTATCCAGAAGTTTGAAGATGAGTTATACTTAGTTGGTTGTCAAGTGTTTGGGGGCAACTTGGTGTGAATTTTGATAACTGTTTCTGTAAGGCCCCATGAAATCCCTACTCAAAAACCCGAATTCCGTGGTGCCAAGTTAGAAGCTTGTGTTAACAATTCATAAAGCTCGCCGCGGCGTGGAACTTTTTGGATTGAATAATGCATTAAAAAGTCAAGAATAAGTTTCCAGAAAAATGCAAGAAATGCGATCCAGAATGCAGTCGTATAATCGAAATGCGGGCCGCATATCTGCCGCAGAGTGAGGTAGAATGTTGGTTAAAATTGAAGTCAGTTATGCGGTCAAAATGCGGTCGCATAATCAAAATGCGGACCGCATAGTCGTCGCATATTTTCCTTTGAATTTTGCGAGGGTCAGTTCTGCGGTGCACTTTGCGACCGCAGAACATGAATGCGGACCGCATTCTTACCGCAGACTGAGTCAGAATGTTTAGTTTTTGGGGAGCATTTTGTGGTCCATTATGTGGACTGCATGTTTACTCTGTGATCGCAAATGCAACTGCATATTTGACTCGGGGCTCCAATTTTTTAATTTTTAACCCGACCTCCCTATCGATATAATCGACATTATAGCTCATTTTAAACATGTTTTCTGAGATTTTTAGAGAGAGAGAGAGAGAGAGGGTCTTAAAGGTGAAAAGTGTCACCCATCAAATTCTCCTTGATCCTTGATAAAACATTGAAGAATATCAAGTGAAGACACCTAAATTTTCATTCCCAAGAGATCGAAGTGCTAAGAGTTCCGAAAATTGTAAAAGAGTAAGGAAAAGCTTTATTGAGGTATGTATGGCTAAAACCCTTTTTTATTAGAAATTAAGCTCCGTTGTCATTACGAAAGTATGGTAAGAGTTGAATTGGCTAGTGTATTGATTGTCATTACGCAATTAATTGATTTGCATATATCTATACATGTTCGTCAAAGGTGTGCCTCAATGTGAATAATATGCCAATCTTGATAATTAGATAACGATGAAAAGTAATTCTATGTGTTGAAATACTTGGGCTATAAGCCAACATTGAAACAAAGAATTATTCATGCTAGCTATGTGCTTGCTTACCTGTGATTGCAACTTGAATTATCCTTGGTATACGTGTCTATGACCACAACTTGTAAGATGAATTTTAAAAAGGGGGAACAATGTAGTGATGGTGGCTATGAGTTCCCCAGGAATTGTTATGATATGTGCGAGATAAAAACTTGAAGTGTTGACTAATGAGAGTGGAGTAATGCCTCCAATAAGGTGACCTAGCCGATCGGGTCGTGATCGGACACCATGACGCACACATGGTGGTAATGTGCTGATATTGAATTCTGGATATGGGAAATGAATTGTTGATTGAGAGTAATACCTCCATGAGGTGACCTAGCCGGTCGGGTCGTGGCCGGACTCCGCTCGAGATGGCGGTGGTAATGAGAATAGTGGTGAACATGTGATAGATATGCCCAAATCTATGTTGTGGAAATTGTATGAAAGATTATATGAATTGTTTTTTGATTTGCCCGTATTAATTGCTTATATTTATTTGATAGTTCTTTCTAGTAAAATGGTATTTAGTTATACATACCAGTACAATTCAAATGTACTGACGTGCCTTTTTCTGGGGGCGCTACATTCGTGTTATGATTATAGGTGGCTCCATAGCGGACAGTGCCGACCGTGTGTAGCGGAGTATTTTTCTATTCGAAGTCTCGGTGAGCCCCTTTTCTTCCATGGGGCTATATGATGTACCTTTTGTCATTTACAGCTTTTCACTTTTGAGGTATAGCCGGGGCCTTGTTGCCGATATAGTCATGCTTATTTGTTGTATCCTTAGAGGCTCCAAAGACACTAGTGTGGGTTATGTACGGGGGTTCGGGGAGTCCACTATATGTATATATTGCGATCCTAAACTTGTGAACCCCTTGAGCTGTAACTCTAATAGAATCCTTGAAGCTAGCTTATGTACGGTAAATTTTTGTCACGACCCCAAACCCCGTCGTGATGGCGCCCAACATAACTGCTAGGCAAGCCTGACCAATTTCACTCTCAACCCGAGCGTAAAGCTCAAAACCATTTGTTTGAAAATCATTAACAGCATTTAAACTAGAAGCATAACTGAAAGATAAAAATAAATCCAAAAAAATCAATAATACTGAACCACCTCCCAAAGATCTGGGGGTCATGAGTCAAGAGCTTCTACCAGAATAGCAAAGTATACTGTAAAACAACATAGTCTGAAGTACGCGAAAAAAATCAAATAACAGGAAATAGGAGAGAAGTCGGGTCCTGCGGACATCAGGCAGCTGCCTCGACAACTCCATGGAAAAGCTCTGAAGAACAGCAATAAGCTCAGATAGCTCCTGGAGTACCTGAATCTGCACACAAGGTGCATGGAGTAAAGTGAGTAATTCCAACTTAGTGGTAATAGACATATATAATGTCTGAAAGTAAGAAATCCCAAAATACAGCATAAAGTAAAGCTAGGAACAATACTCCTACACGTTTAACAGTGTAACAACAGCTAACAGAAACAGTCAAAACAGATAAATATATCAATGCATGAATGCAATGCACATGATCGCTACGGCGCGTAGCCCGATCCATGGGTACCCCGCGCTCACTGTGGGGGTTCAGACTCCGAAGGGGCTCCTACAGCCCAAACGCAATATAATATCACACCCGCTGCGGCGCGCAGCCCGATCCATGCATAATTATGAATGCACAATCATACTTACCATTTTTAGTTTCAATTATCAGAATTATACTTAGGTGTTTAAAATCTCAGAATTTGCAAATCATATTTACACAGTGTTTAACTCAGGGCTGATATCATGAAAATATGCTATAATTCATAAAAACAGTGATAGCGATCCTCACTGGATCCAAATAATCGGCACGCAGCCCAAATATATCCATAACCAACCAAGTAGGAGGTTTGCCAGCTAATTTATAGCTAACAACACAATACAACACCACTCGGGCGGACTAAGCCATAGTCCCCGATCACATTCGATCCCGCACTCACCGTAGAGTACGTGTCTCGCCTCAATATAGCGTCACAGTGTGATATACCGGGGTTTCAAACCCTCAGGTCATCATCTACATCTA
>MU727536.1:64996-82813 GCA_026770625.1 Nicotiana glauca
GGCCCAATTACACTACGCGATCGCACTCACATGCATGCGAACGCAGAGAAGAAATTCTCAGACCTATGCGATCGCAACCCCTATTACGCGATCGCATAGCACAAACTCGGGCCCCTCTTCCATCCTTCTATGCGATCGCAATGACACCTGTGCGATCGCATAGAGGAATCTTCTGCAACATATACCAGCAGCAATCAGACCTCCCAATATGCTAAAATTGATCCGTTTGAACCCCCGAAATCACCCCGAGGCCCCCGGGACCTCAACCAAAACCACCAACCTACTCCAAAACATCGTACGAACTTGTTACGATCATAAAAACACGTCCTTAAACACAAAAATCATCAAATCATGCCGGATTCAAGCCTAAGTTTCAACTATAACTTCCGAAACCAACATTCAATCAAAAACCCGACCAAACGATGTCCGAATGACCTGAAAATTTGCAGACATATCCAAAATCACCTAACGAAGCTACTGCAACTCTCGGAATTTCATTCTAACTCTCGGATCAAAATCTCACCTATCAACCGGTTTCCGCCAAAATTCCAACATCGCCAATTCAAGCCTATTTCTACACCGGACCTCCAAATTCAATTCTGATCGCTCTCCTAAGTCACAAATCACCTCCCGAATCTAACCGAACCACCAGAATTCACATCCGAGCCTTCTAACAATATAGTCAACTTCCGGTTGACTTTTCTAAAACAAACTCCCTTCAAAATGGCTATATGTTAACCAGAATCAGTCCAAATTCACCCGATAGACTCTAATACTGATATAGAACATGAAACAACACAATAAGGGGGAAACGGAGCGGTAACTCTTGTGACGACGGGCCGGGTCGTCACAATTTTTATGATATAAAATGAATCAGTAATGTGGTGTACACCGTGTATTATCATCCAAATTAATCAAAGGCATGAGTTCCGTATTCATATTGAGTTGGGGTAGAAAGTGTTCGGTTAGGCTTGCTCAGTCGGGTTCACTTGATTGAGTGTCGGTCGCACCTTCCGAGGTTGGGCGTGACAGTTTCCATTGGTATATTGCTGGTTCCTAATTTGGATTTATGTTGATCCTCCTTGCGTATTACTGGATCCATTTGTGATTGCTGAACACTGACTCCTGCTGCTGCTTATTGCCACTCACTTATACCCTTTTTTTGGCTTCTATTTTTGAATTTCAGGTACATGTTCTGGATCTCCCCTGATGTTGCTTTCAAAACTGGAAATAAATTGAAGTTGTGCCTGTTTTCTCATGTTGATCTATGTACATCTAGTTCATTGTAGTTCAATTAGCCATAATAATTAGCTAAATCTTCACTGTAATTAATTTGGGCTGTTGAACTATATTCTGTTTATTTCATTAAGCTAGCTCTAGTAATATAATGCATTTTATTGCCATGTTCGTTGGAATTAGTATTACAAGTCATGACTAGAGTTCTAGAGTTCAAAATTAATGCATTTGGTCCATTTATTTGCAATTGAAAGCTCAGTAGATTCCTTCCCCGTTCCAGTTCATGAATAAGTTCTAAAGGATGTATTAAATGAAGTTGAATTTTGTTTTATCTTAGAGAATAAAGTTTCAGAATAAGTATGCTATTTTCATAAGTATACCAATGAGGTGAGTATGTATGTGAGATTTGGATTTAAAATCAGTATGCACTTTTTCGACCTAGTTTGAATAACTCATTTGTTTACAAATTGTTGAGTTGAGCTTTGATTTGAGGTCAATTTCGTGAGGCCCAATTTAAATCAATGTATGATTTGGTTTCATATTTTTGGGCCATAACTTGGAAGTTAGTTTGAACACGTTTTGAGGTCTTTTGGGCCTGGACATCAAATGGCCATGAGATGGGAATTATCTTATCGTCTCAAGGCCATAACAGTTCGATTGGGCCAACTACAAGCCCAATGGTGAGTTCCAAATCCAGTAATTGGATCCAAACTCAAGGCTTCAGCAAGGATAATTACATTGTTTGAAATTTGGGCCTAATCTGATAGGCTCAAACCTTATTTTAGTTTAAATACCATTCCATAGGATTACCAATGTGTTATTACTGGGCCTGAGTTAGGCCCAAAGCTTCAATAGCCCAGATTAATATTTTCTTTCTTTAATGGTTCTAAAAATCTAAGAAATAGGTATGGGGCCTTCTAAGATAAGCATCAGACTCGAATTAAGGATTTCATCAATAATTAAAGTAGTCTTTGTTCGAGTTTGGGCTTGATCTTGTATGCCCAAACATGCCATTTTCTCTAAATGCCATTTTAGAATAGAAATTAGCCTTAATAGAAAAATAATAATTCATTTGTAGGACGGCCTTTACAATAGATCGAGGTGCGTCGCGCCAAATAAAATCACAAATTGCGTGACCCTCTATAATTATATTAAAATACTTATAATTTGGGACGTGCCATTTAGCGAATTTCATGGCCTCCCGCAAAGTTAACAAGGCGTTAGTTGATTTAGGCGCGTTCTTTAATAATTTTACCTTCCTAAACTAGGGTGTGCATTTCATGTGACCCAAATCCAAATCCCAAAATGTTGAATAAGATGTGTTCCGGATTGCGGGTGCATTTCATGTGACGCGATCCAAAGACATGTTTTAAACGACGTTCAACATTCTTTAAAAATTAATTAAAAGCGTTAAATAATTTTACAATTACACCATAGGTTAAACATGTACCAAAATCAGACACTTAAGCCAAATATAGTAGTTGAGCGACCGTGCTAGAACCACGGAACTCGAGAATACCTAATACCTTCTCCCGGGTTAACAGAATTCCTTTCTATATTTTTGGTTCGCGACTGTTAAACAGAGTCAATCTTTTCCTCGATTCAGGATTCAACTGGTGACTTGGGACACCATAAATCTCTTAAGTGGCGACTCTAAATCTCTTAATAATAAATTCCGTTTCGATTGTCCTTTAATTGGAAAAGCCCCTTTATACCCTCTTCCGGGGATCTAAGTAAAAAGGAGGTGTGACAGCTCTGGCGACGCTGTTGGGAATAAGAACCCAGAACTTTTGGTTCAGGGTAAAAGTTCTGGGTTCAGAATTCGAGCTTAGAATAATTGTTATATTTGGCTTTATCTGATTTTTGTTACATGTTTGGGCTTAATGTGCTAAATGCTTTCTCGCTTTGATATTTGGTAAATTGTATATATAAACTGCTACGAAACCCACCTTCTCTCTGAGTCTTCTAAATCATGAAGAATGGTGCACTTTGTGTGACTTCTTTTCTATCTAGAGTCCAATCCCATTTTAGAATGAGGTTCGGATAAGTTGCTAAGCCGGTGAAACTTCTATATTCCTGGTACGCTGCATCCCCCTCGGCTCGAGTTGTCCGTCAGGTAAGCCAGGTCTAGTACAACAAACCCAGGTTTTAAACCTAGAATAACTCAGCCTCATGTTGGATCCCTAGTAGGAAAGTTTGTTTGCATCATGTGCATTTGACTTAGGGGACTCAACACAGGGGTTGGGTCCGTCTAGGACAGGTGACCTGAAATGAAAAGACCATCGTGATGCATCTTACTTGCTACTTGTGCATTTATTTGCTTTGGACTCGCATGCTGACCGACTTTTGAATATTGGGAAATGTTGAAAAGGAAAGAAGGAGAGAGAAATGGCAGTATAGGGTTAAGAGAGTTAATCACCTGTTTTAAAAATACCAATGCCCAAATAGTGTCAAAACTCTGCAAAATTTTTGAGAATTTGAAAAGGAAAAAGAGGGAAAAATGTTTTCAAAAAATAGTTTGTTTTATTTGCCGATGAAATAAAAGAAAAGAAAAGAAAAATGTTTTGTTTTTAAAAATCATTTGCTTTATTTGCCCGAACTACGCCAGTTTGATTCTCACAGGGTGTGGGATACGTAGGCAATCCCCATCGGGTCCAACTTTCTTTTTGCAAAAATAGCCTGAAAAGAACAAAATTGTTTCTATTTGAAAATAATTAAGGTGATGCCATTCTTGTCAAAAATAGCCGAATGTTCCTAAGAGGGTGCTGGAACGCTGCTTTTGCAAGAACAACCACCTTTGGTCATTTTCCAAAGTTTTGGCCGGTTAGCCAACGTAACCTTAAAATCTTCATCCTCGAGGTGCTAAAAGGCCGTGTTCGCAAAACCAGGTCTTTTATTTTAATTTGAAAAAAAAATAAGAAAAATGTCAGTTTTGTTCTGAGTGAAATAAATCTTGATTTTTTTTAATCACCTTAATAAATGTGCAGGATGAGCACAAATGAAATTGAACCTTTCACAGTCCTTAATGAGATCCCCTTAAGGCTTCCCATGTGATGGAATGATCTGGCAAAGGGTAGTAAAGAAACAGTGGTGAAAGTCCTGGGAGGTCTCGTCAGTTTATTGAATGTCATGCCGAGATCGGACATCATCGAAGCTTTAATACCTTTTTGGGACCCGACTCACAATGTATTTCGCTTCTCTGACTTTGAGCTTACACCCACGCTGGAGGAAGTCGCAGGTTATGCAGGTCTTGATGGAAACCTAAGAGGTCAATATCCTTTATCACCGAGACCGGTATCTCCACACCGATTTTTGGATCTACTCAGTATTAGTCGGGATGTTCAGAATGAGGGCCTATCTGAAGGATGTTGTACTCTCCTATTCTTGTATCAATGTTATGGTAATCCTTGAGGTTTCGAAGAGCCGAACTTTGGGCTGAACCATGCCGAAAATAGAAACAAATGGGAAACAAGCGGGGTTTGGCATTCATAATAACATTGTTGGGGATTGTGATATGTCCACGAAAAGATGGTAAGATAGAAATAGGCCTCATAGGGATGATCGATGTTGCCATTAAGAAGGCCAATAGCACTATGGTTCCCTTGATCTTGTCTGAAATCTACCGGGCTTTGACTATCCGCCGGGAAGGTGGAAAGTTCTTCCAAGGGTGCAATCTGTTACTTCAATTGTGGATGCAGGAACACCTCTACCACCGGGTGGGATATATGAATTACGATTTGACCAGATTAAGTTGCATTGAAAAGTTTGAAGAATGAGTAATGGGTGTTGAATTTCCTGAAGGTACTGAAGCTTGGCTTGTACAATTGAGATCCCTGACTGCCGATAAAATTTAATGGGCATTTAGATGGCTCCCTGTCACTGATGTAGTATACATGTCGGCTGGAGAGTATTATATTCTCTTAATGGGCATCCGGAGTATCCAGCCATATGCTCCACACCGGATATTGCACCATTAGGAAGGTTTCAAGTCATCTCTAGTGATGAAGACCTAAGTAAACAAGTCATTGAGTTGGGTCCAAAAGCCGCATTTCCAGAAGATAAAATTCGCAATCTACGGAATGAATGTAGATTTCTCGAACCTAAAACATTGGTCCGAGATCCAGCAAGAGGAGAAGTGGATCCTAAGTATAATGTCTGGTTCGGGAAAAGATTCCAGATTCCCCAAAGACCTACTCAGAGAGCTCATGTACAACAATTTACTAATGACTCACAAGAACAATGGGGTTGGTTGGCAAAAGAAGAAAGCTACAGGGACAAAATAATCAAGCTAGAAAAACAATTTATGGATTGGCAATTTGAAAAGGGTGTGCAAGCTGATGCAGATGAGGGGAAAAAGAAAAGATTGACTCAGGAAAATGAGGCTCTCAAGTCCTAAGTCCGGAAGTTGAAAATAGCTGTCAGAAACCCAGAGAGGAGTCGAGCAGATGAAAGACTGATAAGCCGCCTGAAAAAGAAAGCCCTCGAATGCCAAGATGACCTAGAAAAGTCAAAGGTTAGTCTAGCAGAAGACCGGGCTCAACTGTCAGAAAATGCCAAAGGTCGGGCTCAATTTGTGCAACAGATGAAGAGAAAGTACGAAGGGATAATCACTAGCTTAAAAGGAAAGGTAGATGCTCTTGAAAATGAGGCAGCCAAACAGGCTAGGGATTTCAAAGCTGATAGGGAGCACTTTTATGATCTGATGGCCCAAACGAAAGAAGGGATACAACAGTTGCAAAGACAAAACCTTCATGATTCTCAAGTGTTAGAAGCCAAGAGTGAACAGATAGGGCGGTTGCTTCAAGAAAAAGGCAGAATTAGAGAGTGGATCCTAGCCATTGCTGATTACATTGCGGTAAAATGCTATGTGTGTGAGGATATGACTCGCACCACTTTCTTCGCCGCAGTGATGACTTTTGTCAAGCAGGTTATGAGTGATTTGGATCGCTTACAGAGGGGATCTCGCCGATAGGCCCGCGGCGAGGCCGAATGATGCCCCGTGGGCACCAGGAGCAATTGAAGCCTTAGTGTATTCGTGATTTCTTGAGTCTGTATTGTCTTACTATTAAAGTCGGTCAAGTTTGTTTTTGAATTTGTATTTATTTTATTAGAGTATGTGGGTTGTTTGTTTTTCGAGCCAGTGTTTCTTGTTCAAAGTCTGTTAGTTTTCAAGTCATTGTAATCAAAGTTTGTTTATCATGAAAATTGAAAATTCCAAAAAAATGTTTTATTATTTTTTTACCTTTCATCTCTAAGAACTACACTTGGTCTGATTCATGCGGGGTCATGATATGTAGGCAATCTCCATAGCATTCGATTGTAACCAAATGAAAAGAGAGAAAGCAAAAAAAGGAAAAACAAGAGAGAAAAGAAAAACAAAAGAGAAACCAGAAGAAAGGAACAATGGCAAAAGAAAAGGGAATGAGAGAATAAAACGAAGACAAAACAAAGGCAAGAACGGAAAAAAGGGAAAAAGAAGGAAAAAAAAAAAAAAAGGTTTGCAGTCAGAAATAAGGAAAGCCAGGATGACGCAAGCAGCCGAGCAAATGCATGATAGAAACGGTTAACAACTTAAGGTGCATTCATTCCCCAAACGTGCGGTTATCAAATCTGTCAAAGCCCTAACCACTAACAAAGTTGTTGTTGATGTATTGAGTCCAGGCAGGTGGTTAGTTGACTGGCATTCGGGCAACCCGTTCCTACAACACCCAGTCAAAAGACAAGCTGAAAATGACCAACCAAGAACTGGAGGCGAGTATTGTTGACCCATCGAAAGAAGTGGAGGAAGTTGATATTAATGCAATGAAAGAAGAGATGTATAAGCTGAAGCAACAAATGGCTAAGATGTATCAAGCCTGGGTAAAGGGGCATCCACCATCGGTTTATCCCGCCAACCTTGCTTATATCCCAGTGTTGGTTCAACCTCAAGATCCTACCACTGTGAATTCATCCCTGGCCTTTCCTACCTACCAACAATGCTATGGAACCACCTCCCAAACACCACCAGCTCTACCACCTAAACCGGTCCTATACCCTCCCCCACCAACAACTCATGTATTTGTGGCACCTCCACCTGCTGCATTGCACTGATCTTCTAGTGAGCCTCTGTTCCAGACTTAAGACATCCATTATTATCCCTCGGAACCAACCTTCAAAGCACTGGAGCCATGTCCTTACCCTCCTCAGTTTGACCTCTCGGCAGAAATTGAGAAGCCTCATAAGAATTCTGAACAGGAAGAGATGGCCAGGAAAGTCAAGAGCTTGGAGCAATCTTTCAGGAATATGCAGGGGATAGGTGGGCAAGTAAGCTTGGCCTATAAAGACCTGTGTTTGTTCCCAGATATCCAGTTACCAGCAGGGTTCAAATTTCCCAAATTTGATTTATATGATGGGCATGGTGATCCCGTGGCATATCTAAGAGGTTTTGGTAACAAGATGAGAGGAGTCGATGGGAGAGACGAGTTATTGATGGCGTACTTCAGTCAAAGTTTAAGTGGCTCGGCTTTGGAATGGTACACCCGACAGGATCATGGTCAATGGTACACTTGGAACGATCTGGCTTAAGAGTTTGCATGTCATTTTTAGTATAATCTCGAAATTGTCCCTGACCGTTTGTCGCTGACAAAAATTGAGAAAAAGCCCGGGGAAAGCTTCAGAGAATACAGTTTCCGTTGGAGGGAGCAAGCGGAGAGGGTTGACCCGCCCCACCTATTTTGGTCACTTGGTGTCAGCAGTGAGGAAATAATTTAAGTGGTAAAAATGGGAAGCATGGTGGAGGAAGGACTTAAATCCAACAAAATCATGAGCTATTCAGTAATGAAGGCAACCACCCAGGCTATTCAAAGCGGCACTGGGGTGTATTGGGAAAGAAAAAGAAAGAGGATGTCGCAGTAGTTGAGTCAAGAGCTTGGCCCAGGGGCCCATCACCGTACTATAGGGGGTGTATTGGGAAAGAAGAAGAAAGAGGATGTCGCAGTAGTTGAGTCAAGAGCTTGGCCCAGGGGCTCATCACCGTACTATAACCAGCCTCGACCCTACCCCCAAACTTACCCCCACACTCCATATAGCACACTACAACACTATTACCCACCTCCAGATCCCCACTTCTCTGTCAGTCATGCCCAAACACACCCCAAACCTCCTGCCCATGCACCATGGCGCGTGCCAACCCCATAAAATACTTACCCAGCTCCCAAAACATTTACCTACCCTGAAAAGCCTATAGAAATCCCCATGGAGCAGGTTTCTGGCCTAACCAAACCTTCAAGCATGAGAGGACGCAGAAGTAGAAAACTTTCACCCTTTTGGGAAAATCATATACCAGTCTATTCCACAGGCTGAGACAATTGGGAATGTTGAGTCCGATTGAGCCTAAGTTGCCAAATCCCCTTCCAAGAAATCTTGATCATTCGTTGAGTTGTGAGTATTGTTCGGGGGCTCTAGGGCATGACACAAAGAAGTGCTAGAAATTGAAAATAGCTATTCAGGAGCTCACTGATACCCGTCGAATTGAGGTGCAAGCCCCAGAGACGCCTAATATCAATCAGAATATGTTGCCAACCCATCATGAGACCCATATGATTGAGCTAGTGCAAAAGGGAGGAGACCATAAGAAGCCCTCACAGACTGTAATGATGATCAGGGCTAGTGAAATCAAGCCAAGTGGGGAATCAACTAATGGGAAGACGTCGATCACGGTGAAAGAGACAGGTAGTAAACCATTTGTGGTGGTTTAGAAGGAGACTTCGAGCGTTGTTCCAGTGAAACAAGAACAAGCCAAAGTAGTGGTGCCAGGGGTAGCTACCAAGCCCGTTGAAATCATGGAAGGTGCTCGCATAGATCCTGTTATCATCAAGCCAGTGAATCAGCTACCAGTAATTAGTGGTAAGGCCGTCCTGTGGAATTACGGTAGAGTGACATTGATGTATAAAGGTAAAAAAGTGAAAGAAGAAGTTTGTAAAACCCACGATCTGACTCGCTCAGGGAGAAGCTTTGCCCCTGAAGAGTTGAGAAAAGCCAAAATCGCCAAAGATAATCTAGCGTCAGTGAAGAAGCTGTAACTGAGGAAGAAGAAGAAGAATTCTTGATGAAAATGAAGGTGCAAGATTATTCCATTGTAGAACAGTTGAGAAAGACCCCTGCGCAGATCTCGTTGCTCTCATTATTGATCCATTCCGATGAGCACCGTCGGGCGCTGATGAAAATTTTGAATGAGGCTCATGTTCCCAACAAGATATTGGTAAATCACTTGGAGAAAATAGCAAACAAAATATTCGAGGTGAACAGAGTTACCTTCTCTGATGATGAGTTGCCCGTGGAGGGTACTGAGCATTATAGGGCCCTTTATCTGACGGTGAAGTGCAAAGATTCTGTGGTTACCCGAGTTCTGATTGACAATGGGTCTAGTGAAAACATTTGCCGTCTCTCCATGCTGAACAAGATGAAAGTGGGCGGTGATAGAATTCGCAAAAAAAGCATTTGTGTCCGAGGGTTCAATAGTAGGGGCAAAGATTCAGTGGATGATATAGTACTAGAATTGACAATAGGGCCTGTTGATTTCACTATGGAATTCCAAGTGTTGGATGTGGAAGTTTCTTATAATCTTTTGCTAGGGAGACCCTGGATTCATGCAGCCAAGGCAGTGCCGTCCACCTTGCACCAGATAGTCAGATTTGAATGGGACAGACAGGAAATTGTGGTGCATGGTGAGGATAATCTATGTGCCCTAAGTGATGCAATTGTGCCTTTCATCGAAGCTGAAGACGATAAGGATCCATGGGTCTATCAAATCCTTGACACAGTATCAGTTGAAAGGATCCCTGAAGGTGAGCATGTTCCAATCCCTAAAGTAACAACCGCATCGGTTATGGTGGCTTCAGAGATGTTGAAGAATGGGTTCGTACATGGCAAGGGTTTGGGTGTTTCTCTGCAAGGCATCGTACAACCAGTGTCTCTTCCCAAAAACTTTGATACTTTTGGTTTGGGGTTCAAGCTTACAACTGCGGATATAAGGTAAACCAGAAAATAGAAACAAAGAGCGTGGGTTTTCCCAAAGCCCATCCCGCAGCTGACAAGATCATTTGTCGGGCCTAGTGCCAGAAAGTGCCCAATGTCAATAGTTCCCGGTTCATTGATTGATGCTGATGGAGATTTGGATAAAGGGTTCGCGAGGTTGTTCAACAAGGTAAATATGGTAGAAGCTGGAGAAGGATCAACCAAAGCAGATATGCAATTTGTGGGGCCCTGCACAAAAATCAACAATTGGGAAGCTACTCCTCTTTATACTCGGAGGGAGTCGTGGTAGTCAGCTTTGAGTTTTCTTTCAGTTTAATCTGGATTATTTCCAGGGTTGTAATTCAGATGCTATGTTCCGTCCATTTGGATGAGTTAAACCTTGTTATCTATAAATTTCAATGAAATGCAATTTCTCTTCTTCCCATTCCTAATATTTTTGTTTTTATTTTTTGCTTTTCTTTCTTGCACAATTCTTTTTATGCTGGTTCCGATGACATGACATGCATGAGGAATCTCTGGCCCAGTCTTAAATGCAAATCTAATTCTGAAATAATAATACAAGAGATTGAGTGTGTTGACGAAGTGGAATATGATGATGAGGAAGCCTTTGAGGAAATCAGTAAAGAATTAAGCCATTTTGAAGAAAAACCCATACCTAACCTGAATGATACAGAAGCAACCAACTTACGAGATCAGAATAATGTCCGGGAAACTAAAATAAGTGTCCATCTTGAACCACAACTCAGAGAAGAGATAATTAAGGCACTGTTTGAGTACAAAGATGTCTTTGCCTGGTCATATGATGACATGTCGAGTCTAAGCACTGATTTGGTGGTTCACAAATTGCCCACTGACCCAGCATTCCCTCCTGTCAAGCAGAAGCTGAGGAAATTTAAAAGCGATATGAGTGTGAAGATCAAAGAAGATGTCACCAAGCAGTTTGAGGCAAAGGTCATCCGAGTCACACGGTATCCCACCTGGTTAGCCAATGTTGTGCCCGTGCCAAAGAAAGATGGAAAGACCAGGGTGTGCATTGATTATTGTGATCTCAACAATGCAAGTCCAAAGGACAATTTCCCACTGCCAAATATCCATATCTTGATTGATAACTGTGCCAAACATGAGATTGTTCTTTTGTGGATTATTATGCAGGCTATCACCAGATTTTAATGGATGGGGAAGATGCAGAGAAAATAGCATTAATCATGCCATGGGGAATGTACTGCTACAAGGTCATGCCATTTGGGTTGAAAAATGCTGGGGCAACCTACATGAGAGCGATGACAACCATATTCCACGACATGATACACAGAGAGATCGAGGTGTATGTGGATGATGTAATTATAAAAATCAGGAAGCAGTCTGACCATATCCAGGATCTGAGAAAGTTCTTCAAAAGGCTTCGCAGGTACAGTCTCAAGCTCAATCTTGCAAAATGTGCTTTCGGTGTTCCATCTGGAAAATTGCTGGGATTTATAGTCAGCCGTCGAGATATCGAATTGGACCTATCAAAAATCAAAGCCATACAAGAATTTTCACCTCCAAAGAACAAGACTGAGGTGATGAGTCTATAAGGGAGATTGAATTACATCAGTAGGTTTATTGCCCAGCTTACGATAACTTGTGAGCCCATCTTCAAGCTATTAAAGAAGGATGCCACGGTCAGGTGGACGGACGAATGTCAAGAATCATTTGATAAGATAAAAGGGTATCTGTTAAACCCACCAGTGTTGTCCCGCCAGAAATAGAGAGGCCATTGATTCTGTATTTGACAGTTTTGGACAACTCGTTTGGATGTGTGTTAGGTCAGCACGACTTCACCGATAGGAAAGAGTAGGCCATATACTACCTTAGCAAGAAGTTCACAGCTTATGAGGTTAAGTATACTCAGCTTGAGAGGACGTGCTGTGCTTTAACTTGGGTAGCACAGAAGTTGAAACATTACATGTCATCGTATACCACTTACCTCATCTCTCGGTTGGATCCGTTGAAGTATATCTTTCTGAAGCCTATGCCTACAGAAAGGCTCGCAAAGTGGTAAATCTTGCTCACGGAATTCGACATTGTCTATGTGACCCGGACTGCAATGAAAGCACAAGCATTGGCTGATCATTTGGCTGAGAATCCAATAGATGAAGAATATAAACCTTTGAAGACATACTTCCCCAACGAAGAGGCAATACACGTTAATGAGTTGGAACAAGCTGAGAAGCCATGATGGAAACATTTCTTTGATAGGGTTGTCAATATGAAAAGTGCTGGGATAAGAGCGGTATTTATTTCTAAAATAGGGCAGCATTACCCTGTTACGGCTCAGCTTCACTTCCATTGTACTAATAATATGGCCGAATATGAGGTATGCATCTTGGGTTTGAGGTTAGCTGTGGACATGGGTGTCTAGGAAGTCTTGGTCATGGGCGACTCGGACCTACTGGTACACCAGATTCAGGGGGGATGGGAAACACGAGATTTGAAGCTTATACCGTACCGACAATTTTTGCATGATCTTTGTCAAATGTTTCAATCAATAGAGTTCATGCACATCCCAAGGACTCATAATGAGGTTGCCGATGCTTTGGCCACTCTGGCATCAATGTTGCATCATCCAGATAAGGCTTATGTGGACCCTCTGCAGATTCAGGTCCACGATCTGCATACTTATTGCAATATGGTGGAAGAGGAACTTGATGGTTAGCTGTGGTTGCATGATATCAAAGAATACCTTAGAATGGGAGTGTATCCAGTACAGGCCACAGGGGATCAAAAAAGAGCAATTCGGCATTTGGCAAGTGGATTTTTCTTCAGTGGAGGCGTATTGTACAAAAGAACTCCAGATCTTGGTTTGTTGAGATGCATAGATGCTAGACAGGCCATAGCTATCATGACTGAAGTACATTCAGGGGTTTGTGGACCGCATATGAGTGGGTACGTATTGGCAAAGAAGATTTTCCGAGCAGGTTATTATTGGCTTACTATGGAGCGAGATTATATCAGCTTTGTGCGCAAGTGTCATCAGTGTCAGGTGCATGGAGATTTGATTCACTCTCCACCATCGGAATTGCACACAATGTCTGCACCATGGCCTTTTATTGCATGGGGGCATGGATGTAATTGAGCCAATTGAGCCAGCAGCGTCAAATGGGCATAGGTTTATTCTGGTGGCCATTGACTATTTCACCAAGTGGGTGGAGGCCAAAAGTTTCAAGTCTGTAACCAAGAAGGCGATGGTTGATTTTGTACACTCGAATATCATTTGTCATTTTAGGATACCAAAGGTGATCATTACAGACAATGGGGCTAATCTTAATAGTCATTTGATGAAAGAGGTATGTCAGCGATTCAAATATACACATCATAATTCCACTCCTTATTGCCCCAAAGCAAATAGAGCAGTTGAGGCAGCCAACAAGAATATAAAGAAGATACTCCGTAAGATGGTGGAGAGTTCTACACAGTGGCACGAAAAGTTGCCTTTTGCATTGCTGGGTTACCGCACTACTGTCCGTACTTCAGTAGGGGCGACTCCTTATTCATCGGTGTATGGTACCGAGGCAGTGCTACCTGCAGAGGTGGAAATTCCTTCCCTTCGGATTGTCGCAGAAGCCAAAATTGATGATGATAAATGGGTCAAAGCCCACTTGGAGTAGTTGAGTTTGATCGATATGAAGAGATTGACAGCAGTATGTCATGGTCAATTATATCAACAGAGAATGGCAAGAGCATATAATAAGAAGGTGCGCCCACGAAAGTTCGAAGTGGGTCAGCAGGTGTTGAGGCGTATTCTTTCACATCAGACCCAGGCCAGAGGCAAGTTTGCTCCAAATTGGCAGGGGCTGTTCATAGTGACGAGAGTGTTGTACAATGGTACTTAGTATTTGACAAATATTGAAGGCAAGTGCGTTGAAATGGCCATCAATTCCAATGCAGTTAAGAGATATTATGTATGATTTCCTTTGAATTAATCGCATTTGTTTGTACATGGCATATTTTGAAGATTGGAATGGCGAAGGCATTTTGTTCTACTATCTAAAAACTTTATCCTTTGTTATACCTTTGGGCCACATTTATTTTATTTTATACCCCTCTTTCGGAATCAACGACAAAAATCAGAAACACAAGTGTGGAAAACAAGTTAAGAAAAGGAGAAGGAAAACAATAAAAAGAGAGAGAGAAGAAAAGTGAAAAAAAAACAAAAGAAGAAAAAAAGAAAAAGAAAAAGAAAAGAAAAAGAAAAAGAAAAGAAAAGCAAAAGAGAAGAAAAAGAAAAACAAAAAGAGAAAAAAAAAGAAGAAAAAAAAAAGAAGAGTGAAAATGGAAGAGAAGAAAAATCACAACAGAGTAATTTTTATGACATGAACTACGTTCGAACTGATTCCTTTTAAGGATACGTAGGCAGCCTAATGGTTCGGTCACACCATAATAAAAATCCAAGAGTCCCCAAGCGAGAAACTGGGGCAGAAGTTGCAGTTGTGCAAGAGATTTGATTTTGAAAGTTGTAATTTTGAACCCATTTGAATTGTTTTGAGCCTTTGATACCCTTCCTTTCTAACCCTGTCCAAAAGTCTGCATTACGGTCCAAAGAAAGACCTTCTGATCAGGGACAACACTCTGGTCCAAGCAAAAAAATGATGAAAATGAGAGAGTCTTATTGGTGAAAACCCTCATGGGCAGTGTAAGGTGACACGAGCTGAGAGAAATGAAAAATGAAAGAGTCTTATTGGTGAAAACTCTCACGGGCACCGTAAGGCGAAAGTGAATTGAGAGAAATCAAAATGAGAGAGTCTTATTGGTGAAAACCCTTGCGGAAACTTAAGGCGAAAGAGAGTTTTCAAATGAACAAATGAGAGGGGTTTTGTGGGTGAAAACCGTTCAGGACACCACAGGATGGACAAGGTTAGGGTTTGGTTGAAGAAATCAGGTTATGGAACTTAGGGGCAAAAAGCATGGCAAGTGAAAGTTGATTGGTTGGACGGATTGGGACGATTAGTCCGAAATGCATGTCATGATCCATGGTACCAGCTGTTCCACTCAGATAAGTCTCTTTTCTTTTTCTTTCCTTTTCATAAGTCGTCCGATTTTGGATTCTCTTTATCCTTAACTCTCAAGGCCATTGCATTTCATTACTTTTGGGGTTTGTTTCTCTAAGATGGGTCAATGTCAGTTTTGTTCAAAACAAAGAAGAAAGGATATCAAGGCTCACTACCAGTTTCCCAATTGCAAAGCACAGTGGGGCCAGAACGTACCAAAGATGGCATGATGCAAAGCAAGATACAAAGGGTCACCGGATGTTTCATTGGTGGATCGATTGGTAGTTTTGTGGGGAGATGAAAAATTTCAAACAAAGGGGTCCGAAATGTAAAACAACAGTATGGGATAGAACACTCAGGTCGTCCAAAGTCATGGGGTTTGAACGTCAAGCGGTTCAGAGCTAGTTCGAGAAGCAGGTCAAAGCAAAACACAGCAGCGAAGACATCTTCAGCAAGAATGCCATCAACTAACCACCATTTTAAACTAACAAGATCTTTCTTTGATTGAAACAGGGGCAAAAAAGTTTCTTTGTTTTGTCCATTTTGTTGAAGTCAGGAGCCCGCCTAGAGAACATAGGCATACCTTTCAAGTTTCAGCAGTCAAGAGCCCGCCTAAAGAACAGAGGCATACATTTCAAGTTTCAGAAGTCAGGAGCCCGCCTAGAGAATAGAGGAATACATTTCAAGTTTTAGCAGTCAGGAGCCCGCCTGAAGAACAGAGATATTAAAATTCAAGTTTTAGTTTTCAAATTCTTAATAATATCTAGTAATATGATGCCCAACCACCAAACTGGGGTAAGAGATTTTCTTTGTTGTATTGTTAAAATCAAGAGCCCACCTGGAGAACAGAGGAATACATTTCAAGTTTTAGCAATCAGGAGCCTGCCTGGTGAACAGAGCACTACGTTTCGAGTTTTAGCAGTCAGGAGCCCGCATGAAGAACAGAGGTATTACAATTCAAGTTTTAGTTTTCAAATTCTTATTAATATCCGGTAATGTGATGCCCAACCACTAAATTAGGGCAAGGAATTTATTCGTTGTATTTGTTTGTTGAAGTCAGGAGCCTGCCTGGAGAACAGAGAAATACATTCAAGCTTCAGCAGTCAGGAGCCTGCCTGGAGAACAGAGGTATACATTTTAAGCTTTAGCAGTTAGGAGCCCGCCTGGAGAACATAGGTATATGTTTCAAGGTTTTAGCAGTCAGGAGCCCACCTGGAGAACAGAGGTATACATTTCAAGTTTCAGTAGTTAGGAGCCTGTCTGGAGAACAGAGGACTACACTTCGAGTTTTACCGGTCAAACATCACTTGGAGATAGGGAAAAACATCTCAGATCATAATTCAAGGCAGCAACAAAAGGATGTCACCAAGAGAATACAAGTCAACAAGAACCACAAGAGCAATGTTTGAAGATGTAGATAGGATCTTTTGTAATTCATATATCATAGCTTAGTCTAGTTTCTGTTATTTTGACATGGTGTAATAAGGGGGTTCAGTAAGCAGTAGCAGCAACAGTGAAACCACAGCTTCATGGTAGTCCCAGCTACCAGACCTTCCTGAACTATACTGACCTGATTCCTGCTTAGCCAAGGATATGCAGGCAACCTCAGAAGCATGGTGCGGTCAACTTTTTCAAAAATGCTTCACACGGAGTATTCAAACAGGAAAAAATTGCTCTTATCCGCTCACTTATCTTTGCACGAAAACTCTTTATATTTCCAAGCAAAGAGGGGTAGCTGTGAGTACGTGATTTTTTCCCTATATGAATTACTCCTAGAAATTCAAAACAAAATAACTTTTTCAATGCTTGCGATTTTGTGGATTTTTGTGACATTTTTGTGGTTGTTTGTATTTTTGTGCGCATGTTTAATTGATATGATTCGTAAAAAATACAAAAATAGTACATTTTCATTTAGAACCTAATTTTCTACTTTTTAGGATAATTATTTAATTAATGAAAGAAAATACTAAAAATAGCTCTTTTTTGCATTTTTACCTTGTAACTTTCGAATTTTGTCTTAGTTTTCTTTAGGAGTTAGTTAATTTTTGAAAATTAATTAGTTTAGTATTAGAATTAAATCAGGTCTTTTTATTTATAATTTTGTATTTAACAAAAATCCAAAAAAAAAGAAAAAAAAGAATGAAAAACTAATAAAAAATGAAGAAAAGGAAAAATAGGCCAGCCTGTTAACAATTAAGCATTGGGTTGGTATTAAATTCTAGCCCAAATCATTAAATCCCTTCCAGCCCAGTCCAAACCCAAACCCCAACCTGGTCCAGCCCCCCTAACAATCAAAACGAAGTCCTTTGGGCTCAAATCAATCAGGACCGTCGAGGTTATCTAATCCAACGGTCTTGAAACCCCCATTCATTAATATAAATATGTCCAAACAACACCACCCTCCTCAGGACCCCCTACCCTCGTCTCTCTCAGGCCTCTCATTAGAAACCCCTAATGCCACCGTCCCCGCCATAAGCCACCGGCCGGAAATCGCCTCCGCCGGCGGCGATGGTCCAAATGCCCCAAAATTTTCACCATG